>SNQJ01S0016486.1:0-10796 GCA_010110895.2 Picea sitchensis
TTTGCAAACAACCAACCTAGGCTACATTACCAAACTAAATGCAAGAAAAAAATTTCTTTGTGATTTTTTGAACTGCTTTGACAAGAAAAACTAAAGTAAAAATTCTTTTTTGTTTTTCAAAGAAAGAAACATGAAAAAGACAAAACAAAAATCAAGATTGACAGAGACCCTAAGTTGGCTGCGTAAACATAGGTATTCAAAAAGAAACCAAGGGAGGATCTAAAATTGCAAGTTCCGTCTAAACTTCTAGGGCAAACAAAAGAAAACCAAGAAAACAAGTTGAGAACGAATTTTTAACCCAATCTAAGGACAAAAACAAAGACTCTGTAAGGTCTAAGAAATCCTTGGGAAGCCTAAACTTCTGTCAGGAAAGAGAAAGACCTCTCTTTTTTAAAAACATTTTCAAGACACAGAGACACAGGTTGTTGCACCAACATCCTTTGTATGTATGCGGGCTGTCTACTGTGCAGACTGCGTATGTACACGAGCTGAGCTAAAGCATAGCGCGTACACCTCTAGGATTTCTCAAAAAATAAAAATGCTATGCAGACTAATTGGGCAGGGAAAACCGGTAGGCACTTTTCAAGTGACCAGAGACCCTTAAAAGACTCAGTGAACTTGATAAAATCTCAAAAGGCAATAAAGAAGCCAATTAAAACCGAAAAACCTCCCTATAAAACCCTAGAGAGACTCCCCAGTGGAGTCACCAATTATCCTAGTGGGGAAAATCCCCCTATTACTATACCAGGTTCAAAGTATAGGCAAAGCTATGATCGCCCATAAAAGACAATATAATTCCTAAACTACCCCAAACACTCTAAATAGATGGACAAAAAGAGATAGGAAAGTAGGTCAGAAGTAATAGCTTTACTCCAACGTTCAATGTAGACCACCTCAAGCTTTTTAGTTCCCAGGCTACAAGTATCCTCCAAAAGATGACCTGCAAAAACACTTAGGCAAGCAACGCTACAAATATTCTATCTCTACTCATCAAGATTAGGGCCAGATATAAACCATTATGCATAAATCAAATGAAAAACATAAAGATGCCATTTGGGAAATTATGCAAGTAGAAAGGCCAATGCCCTGTATGCATAGGTAGAGAATTTTAGGGCTATAACAATCATAAAAATTAGTGATGATGTTTGCATTGTGATAGATACGATCATGCTAGTACAACTCATATATGATACAAATGGTTGGAGTTGTTGATACAATGGCCTGAGGAGTATCATGCTAGTATAACTTAGAGGTGGAAATACAACTTAGATATGATGTATTGGCATCATGCTAGCTATGTTCATGCTAGTATAGCTTAGAGACAATGCTGGTGAGTCGCATCATGCTAGATATGGCCATGCATGCACAACTTAGATATGACATACAACTTAGATATGATGTATTGACATCATGCTAGTACGACTTACAAATGGCCATACAACTTAGAGATGATGCATAGGGCTCGTGTCATGCTAGATATGATCATGTGAGTACAACTTAGAAGTGGCATACAACTTAGGTATGATGCATTGGCATCATGCTATATGTGTCATGCTAGTACGACTTAGAGATGATCATACAACTTAGAGGTGACATAATTAGGCACTGATCACATCATGCGAGTACAACTTAGAGGTGGCATGCAAATTAGATATGATGCATTGGAATCATGCTAGATATGTCATGCTAGTACGGCTTAGAGATGATGTAGATGATACTCTAGATCATGCCAGTACAACTTAGATATGATGCATTCTTATCATGCTAGTGCGGATTAGAGGTGATGCAATTGATGACATTGTTGATGCAGGAAGATATCATATGATATGATTTGATTGTTTTGGAGACTGCATGTCTCTAGACAATAGTTGTATGCTATTGTGGTGGACGTGTTCCACTGGTTAGTAGTTATGTGGTACTAGGACTAGTTGTGTACCACTGGACAATAGTTGTGTACTACTATGATATACACAATTGTGTTCTATTGGATCTCATTGTAGCAATTGTATGCTACTACCTGATTTCCATGGAGACTACCACTAGTGTTGGAGATAATTGCCACCTAGATGGATAATCAGTGTGCTGGTGGACAAATATTCTCCAGGCAGAGAATGGTCCAGGAAGAACAGATTGTTGGTGGACAAACATTCTCCCTGTGGAGAATGGTCTAGGTTGACAGATTGTTGACATATCATGGACTGGTATTTTCCTAAGGCACAAATTGTGGCCTGATTAGGAAAATGGTTCAGGACCGATATTCTCCCGAGGCACAGTTATTGGCCCGATCAAGTTGAATAGTATGCCCCCTAAGGAAATGATGTCTCGATTAGGGTGGTTGATACAAGACCAATATTTTCCAAGGCATATGGGTAGAGATTGATCTCTATGGTACATATGACCCGATTAGAAAATAGTCCGAGACTGAAATTCCTGTAGGAATGGTAACTGTAGCCCATGGTGTGGATTTCAACATCTGAGAGGACTAAAATTCTTTTAGGACGTAGGTCCAGATTAGAATAATGGTCCTTGTAGCCCATTGCGGGGCTTTCAACATCTGTTGAGACAACAATTTTTCTGGGACGTATGCCTGGATTAGAATAATTTTCCCTGTATCACTCTTTTGAATGGGTGACTCATGGGAGACACTCTTTTGAGTGCGTTGAGTTTAACACATGAATTATTCAACATCATGCCCGATTACTCAGATAGATCATGGCCTCGAGAGATGATGCAAACGATGATGTATGTTGATGCTAGGATAATATTAGATGATACTTATAGTGATGATGATGCTCGTGACTTGATTTGCGTGATCATGAGATAACCTGTGTGGCTATGATGATGCTACCAGAAAAATGGTCTATGTGTGCTCAATACCATTACTGTTAATACCTCCCTAGTTTGGATGGAGTGTTGATGTTACGGTAGCCGTGGGAGGTATTAACCTCCACATGTAACCTTTGACCTTTAACTAGAATGAAATACTCTGGAAGCAAGGTAAACCTTAAACAGATGTGTGAAAATCCTAGAAGACAAGTCGGCCTAGCAAAATAAATAATATTAGAATATTATCTTCCAGAAAGACAATTCGACTCCACAGGAGAAAGATAAACATAAAATATAATTACCAGAAAGTCAAGTCAGCCCAACCAGAAAAGTCACTAGACAGATTAATATAAAAAGAGGATGTTTTAGCTCATTTGTACACCTAGTCAGAGTGTAAGTCTTGTGGAGAGCTGCAGTTGCAGCTGCAAGGAGGAATAAGGGCATATGGTCATCTCTTGGTCTTGGTCTCTCTCTAGCGCTATCAAGTGATATTCTTGGTGATATTCTTGGTGATACTCTTGGTGATATTATTGCTAAGTATGGTGCAAGTTTGAGAGAGTAGTGTAGCTATTACATTTGTGTATGTTACTTGTTATGTGGATATGGAGACTCTCTCTCTTGTGCACTACCCTTGTAGAAGGAGCGCTCTACTTGTCTTGAGTTGTTTCTACAGTTAGCAACTAGGGTTTATCTGTTGGTTCTAGTATGGCTTTCCAGAACAATTCTGTCAAAGGTTAAAGGTGCTAGGGGGTGGCTGTGTTCCTATGGTTGGGTGGAAATATTGTGATATTGTCTATGGTAAAAAAATCACATAAATTATTTTAACACATTATTCTCTATATACAAGAAGGTTTTCCATTTTAAGCTTCCAAAGCTCAAAATTCCGGCCATAGAATTTTTCTATCTCTATTCTTGAACTGCTCACCATTCTTTACCACAATCTTTAACACAATTTATGACATACGACTCTTACTGTACCTAGGGTTTAGTTCTTAGATTCAAGATTGGGAAATAAAGATCCGATACACTTGTCAAAGCATAACACGACTATGATACCACTTGTCAGTGAAACTCTGATACCACTTGTCAAAGCACACAACTCTGATACCAATTTTCAAAGCACACAACTCTGATACCAATTGTTAGGAAATGAGAGACACTTCAATACTAAAACTAGTAGAGTAGAAGAATAATTTAATCAAGAAGGTAAATAACAAATCAATCACACAATACACATAGATTTTACCCTGGAAACCCAAATCGAGAAAACCAACATTCCTTGAGCATTCTGCTCTCTTGTTGTCTTGTTCAATCTGAATAAAAGGTTACATGTCTAACCTTGGTCCAAACTTAAGACACTTAAGACACTTAAGACACTTAAGAACAAACCCGTAACCAATCTGGCTTACATCTGCATGACCAACAACCAACATCTAAATATTTCTCTAAAGACTGGCTATCCTACGATTTATACATTAGCCTTTACGGCCTTACAACATGCCTCTTTATGGGATTTACAACATGCAAAACCATAACGAATTGGTGCCCCAAAATGGTTACATATCCATGCATATCATTGGCTATAAATCCCATGAACATCGTGATTCTATTACAGTCTACTCCAATTCTTATTACCAGTCGACTACCAATCGATTTTCATTCGATCTTCAGTCGGTCGCCACACACTCTCCCTTTGACCTCTTGTCGGTTGACCTATTCGAGTTGCTGTGGATGCCTTTACCATGTCAAACTGCCTTGTCCTTCGACTTGGACTTTACCCAATCAACAAACCTTGACCTTCGACTTGCTATCAATCTACCTCGACTTCGACCTTCAATCGATCCACCTCGAATAGACTTTCACTGCAAAGAACATAACAACCCAATAGAACGAGGCAAATAAATATTGTTGATAGTGTTCGATGGAAGAGGATTGCATACATGGATGCTACATAGTGGTATTAGATCACAACTTACAACATTGGGGTATATTGGACATAAAATTTGAGTGTTAAGATGGAATTTACAGCTTCATACCAACTGTCTGAGAAAAAACCTCAGTGGGGCTAGGAAAAATGTCATAAGCATTCAAGATTTCAAGCCAATGGAATTAATTCCCATATTAGATTAATATTAATGGTTATGGTTAGGATAAAGAGGTGAAGTCATTATGAATTCATGAGGTTCATAGTTCGACTCTAAGAAATGGATGGGTTTGTCTTTTTTTGTGAGGCTTGTTATCCCCATTTTGTGGGATAACTAAGGGTATTATGTCTGGAGGCCCGCAGGTTGCAGATATTGAGTGCCGAGAGCCTACATGACCAGAGATATCCTTTTTCACAGATGGAGACCCTCCTAACCACCACAAAGATCGTATATTTTTAGATGGACTCCACCACACTAGCTGGCTTCCTAGAGGCAATGGGCCTTGCTCCATGAGGTACAAGTCAGGTATTATGGTAAGTGTCATTTCAATATTTGAGGCATTTCAATATGATGTATCTTAGACTACTTTATATTTCATGACATATGCTTGGACATTATTCATTTTTTCCTACTTCACCTTGGTGGTTGACATTGTGCCCAAGTAAGTGGTCTTCCTTGGGGATGGTTTTGCTACTAGGAACTCCCTCGAAGAGCCATCATACATTCCTGACCATACTTACAACTTTTCATCACTATTTCCCCCCATTTCCTTATCTCTTGGGATTTTAGGGTGTATTGACCCAAGAAGGGGTTGTCCCTCATTCTATGGGAAGAAGGGGCTGAAGGCCTAGTGGGATTGTTGTTGGGTAAAATATAAAATCCTATATATAAACCTTCCAGATGCTTCGCCCAGAGATCCCCAAGAAAGAAATGAAATGCTTATCTGTAAGAAAAGGGGGACCCACAAGAATCATGATTAAAAATGCTTAAAGGGTTAGTTGGAGGATAGGAGGTCTCATCACAAGCCGACCTATCATGATCATGGGTATCTATTGTGTGACATTACCATCATATCGTCACCAAGACATGGTAATGGCTTTCAGTTGCATGGCTGAGAGAAAGGGGGTCTCATCACGAACCAACCTTTTTATTTCCACTAGGTGTTTGTGAGTGACACTGTCATTATATGGACACCATGCCAGGAAAGTGGCCTTCAACTTGTCCTTAAATTATGAAAGAAACAAAGAATGGGAAAAATGATGGGCTTGGAAAAATTGCATTGCAAACGAAGGTGCCACACACCCTCTACAAAGGCACCCATGAATGAGACACTACAACCTCTTCTATATCATGAACCACATGCCCATTGAGTCTTGACCACTTCATCCACTTTACATGGCTTAGAGAGAGACCTATTGGAAACACTCATTGACCTAGGGAAATATCTACCCAATAGGAAACCTCGTCAACCCTCCCATATCCAAGCTTGGAAAGTCACATAATGTCTTTGAGCACTTAATTGTTTGACAAGGTAATATTTGATTCACATGCTTAGGTGGCTCATTTATTGATTTGATTAACTTATCATGATATTTTGACTTGAGATCCTTGGAGGGCGTGCTTATTTGTCTTTGCAGGACCTAGTTGGTGGACAATTTTGGAGGAACAAGCCTAGCTTGGGCTTCCATGGGGCTTGAATCCCACACGTGGATGCCAAGGGACTACATGCAAGATGAGAGAGTTTAAACTTCATAGGCCTAGAAGACATTGTTGACGACATAACCTAGACCTCACATGCTAAATATTTTTCCTAGGAGAGGCAAAACATCATCTTTAGGAGCATGATGTCACCTAGGGGGGCTAGGGCTTGGTGATGATCTTACCACTCATTGGCACATGGAAATTTTGAGGAGAATGAGGCTTTTACCATGAAGTTAATGACTTGGATGCTTGACATGTGGCTTTGGAAAGCCTAACTACACTCCTCCTACACCAACGACTTGCTCCTAGTGTCAAAACGTCCTCTAAAGGGGTGACTTCCCTTTGAATTAGGGTGTCTTTTTGTGTAAAACTAAAATTTATGTGAATTGTTTAATATTATTTTGTAAAAAGGGAAATATTAGGGTTGTTGACCCCTAGTCTTGTGGTTTACCCTAATATTATGCGGAAAAACTATTTTGGAGACATTTTGTATAAATAGAGATCATAAGATCTCATTTAAAAAGATAACTCTCTCATTGTGAGAGGTCTTTGGCTGAAATTTTCACTAGCCTTTGAGGAGTTTCTCTCTTTTTCATATTGTTATGGTTTGTTCTTGCTATTGATGGTGAAACGTGATGCAATATTCTTGGAGATTCTTTCTTATGCACGTGGATGGACTTAACTTGGAAGATTAGTGTTTGATATAGTTTCTTGTGGGATTCGTAAAGGAAAAATATGCATTTATTGTCTTTTGTCTTGCTCTTTCCATAATTATTGTTAGTTAAAACCCTTGGAGGAGTATAAAGGTATACACCCTCCCTAAGGTTTGTTTACTTTTTCAAGAAAGGCCAATTTTCACAAGGTGTCTTGGAGAACTACAAGAATGTACACCCTCCAAGGTCACCTTGATTTTTTTTGCAAAGCCTAGGAAGTAAAAGGGCTTACACCCCTAGGGATTTGTAGATTAATCATTTTCATCCAAGTTTCACTACTCAAGGTCAAATTCTTTTCAAGGTTGTGCCAAGATAATTACAAGGGTGTACACCCTCTTGTCACCCCCTAGATTGACTTAGATACACTTGGGAATTACAAGGGCGTAAACCCCCAAGTGCTTAGCCAAGCCATCTCTTTCATTGACCCATAAACCCAATAGTAAGGCACTAATCATTTTTTCAAATTTGCATTGGAGATATGAAATATTTGCATTGGTAAACATGACAATTTCACTTTTTGAAGCTCCCTCACTTGGATTGTATACTTGATGCTACTAGCATCCTTGCCTCCTTGAGAAGTCCTCTTCTCCCAAACAATTATTGCCGTTGTTAACAACTAACCCTACAACCATAAGGTTCCAGAATCTCTAACTGTTCTAACCCTAATATCTCACAAATTAACCCTAGATTTAAGCTAAAGTTTTGCCTTCTTATTCTACTTGCTATAACACACTTTTTGGCAACTTTGGGGCAAGTTTCATTGGATAGTTTTGCTGATGTAATTAATTGTATGCTACAGCCATAAGGATGATAATTTTTACCGCATAAATGTTTTATAACAACCTTGTTTGACTCCTTAAGTTTCATATTGTTTTGTGAAAGCTAGACTAGTCATTGTTGGTTCACCTATTGCACGATTAATTGAACTTGTAGCAAATTTACTTGCAACCTTTGTTATCATTATATTGCTGATAATTAATATTTTTTGATCGCTGCAATTTAGGGATAGCAAGCTTAAATTTATTTTCCACCTAACATACCTTATGCAAGTGTGGCTTTTCTTGTGTCTCAGGTAGGTGCAAACACTTTGCAGGTACCCAATGACTTGGCAAATTTAAACCACCCGAAGACGAGTCATCAAAGAATAGTTTCTATTTCCATCATTGACCTTTAGGGGGACACCTATTTTCCTTCCCTTCCATCCATATCAATCCTCCCAGGGCCACCGAGATCGCTTCCCTAGAGTGACCTAGTCACCCTCGAAGTGCGAGACCTATATCGAGGTGACATTGGGTATAATGTCCCTTAGTTGTTGCAATTTTGGTGGTTAGGTCGGGATTTTCCCAACCTACAACTTGTGTGATAACATTTTGGTGCCGTTGTGGGGGAGGATTTTGAATCCTCTTCGTGCCCTAATGACACTTTGGCAACCTTCCCTCCCAAAGCCTCTATCCCTTATCTTGCCTGACAAATCCATTAAAGAACATTCCCTTTTCCACCCTTGATAAGTTTCCCTTGAAATTTGTCTGGAGACTCCACCTTCCACGTATCCACCTTTCCCTTTTTCCCCCTTTCCCTCCTTTGGTGAGACTTTATCTCACCTGGAAACTCCATTGAGGTGTCCTTTCAGTCAATGAAATTATGGCAACATGGGATGAATCCTCATCCAAAACTTGTTATGACTCGAAGATGTCATTTTTATAGATGGAAAAGGAAAAGGATGCTAATAAAGCTGCTAAAGAAATGATGAATCACATAAGAGAGTTGTTTCCTCCCCTTGACGATGAAGAAGTGCTCGAAGAACATCCATATGAAGATAGTCATCAAGAAGAGAACATGATTAGTTGTGACCCTTTCGATGATCTTGATGAAACTTTATTCCATGACCCCAGTAGTGAATAAGTATTGGAGGAAACCTTGTATATGATAGATCCTTTTGAAGAAAAAAGAGAAAATAACTATGCACTAAGGATCAAGCCTCTTATGATGAAGAGGTAATGGATGGGCGTGTCCATAAGAAGAAAGAATAATTATGATAAAGTGCAACATATTGAGGCACCACTATATTTGCTCCCACTTGATGAAGGCAAGGTTGTCCAACCTTTATCTCCTCTTTCACATGATGTTGAAGACGTGATCAGTCTCGATGATGAAGAATTTGAATATCTAGTTGAAGACGTCCATGCCTCTACTCCTCCTGCACACGAAGACGAAGAGATGGTCATTTTCAGTCATACTGATAGTCTTATGAAAGAACTGTTTGACATGGTTGATGAGCATATAGACATTTTTATACAGACTGGAAGACACAGGTGGAAATTTTGTCATCTCATTTTCAATAGAGACCCCATTGACGACATTGAGGGTATCCCTCAAGAAAATGGATTTGAGTTTTCATCTTCAGAGGAATAGTTTTCATGCGCTTGGGAGCCTGATGATGACATGATTACAGATTTGTTCAAGGACTCTAATATGGATTTTATGAGTAGAACAAAATGATTACAGATTATTAACAGGTTCTTAACACAAAATAACAGAGAGACAGTAAAACTAGTTTTCTATTCAATAAGTAAATAATCTGAAACTGTAAAATGCGGCGGAAACAAGCTTGCTGGAATGGTGGCGGCTAATCTATGAGAAGAGATGTGATGGCTACGCTCATTCACCAGAAGATCCTTACAATAAGGATTTGAAGTCATTTCTACAATAAACAGGAATTCCAAAAACCCTAGACATCCAAAAACCTAACCCTAGGAGATGAAGCGCCAAAAGTCATGTGGGCCCCGTATGGGTAAGTTAGTACATCAACTTCTCGGGGTCGTAACTTTTGCATAAGATCTCTGTTTTAGGCGTATGATAGCCCATTGGAAAGGTACCATCGAGGAGATTCATTTTGGAGGCTCGATAATGCCTTCTATTATAATTGAGAATCTTGACCTCGAAAAACCTTCAGTTAGGCCCTCAAAATGGCCTCGGAAGTTAAAACTGCTAAAAATAGTAAATTGCCAAAATTGTCAGGAATATGTTTTGAGCCAGTTGGAAAAGGTGGGTGGCCACCGATATCCACCTAGATCAATCCTCCCTCATTATGAAGAAATGGTCTCCATTCCGTTGAGTTCCCCCATCAGATGAGGAAATTTCTGCTGAATTTGGCCCCAAGTGAGCCACTTGTCTTGGTGCAGGAGCTGCCCTTCTTTGACGACTCGATAAAGATGGATCCTTTGCTGTCGAGTTCCCTTGATCTATGTTTCCACAATATGATCACTGGATGCTTGTTGTATGCAGCCGGGTTTGAGCTTTGTTGGTGTCAGCTGTTCTTCTACGTCTGAGGTGTCCAATAATTGTGGGAAATAAGGGCGAAGTAGATCCACGTTGAACACTGGGTGCAGGCCAAGGAAAGGAGGAATGTTGAGCTCAAAATCATTATCCCCCACGGCCTTGGTGATGGTGTATGACCCATAATGGAGTGGGTGAATCTTCCGATGGGGTTCTGTAAGGCGTTCTTTCTACAAGTGCAACCAAACTTTGTCGCCCACCTGAAACTTATGTGGCACCCGATGTTGATCATGGCGCTGCTTGTACTTGTCATTGGACTTCTGTAGGATATCCTGAACCTGTTGGTGGATGTGTT
>SNQJ01S0016486.1:22849-53811 GCA_010110895.2 Picea sitchensis
GCTATTTAATGAAGAGATGTATTCACACTAAGATCCTACTAGTAATGCTTGGTGATGAGAAAGTTAAATGCCATGAATGAAAATGGATATTCTTTCTTATAGATTTGAATTAGAGTTCAAGCCTAAGAAAGGGAAGGAACCGAGGTTGTTAGTGCCCTTTGTAATAATGTATGCAACACATTGATTATAATCGACATATGTAATCCCAATTGCAAAGAAAAGTTGTGGGAGCTCTTAGTTATTGAAGTTGGTTATTGTATGCAATAAGAAAATGTTTAATGGAGGTATGGAATATACTCATCTAAAGAGAATGACATCCATATGCATAAAATAAGGGTCTATGTTCTTAAAATTTTGATTTAAGGAAATACAACCAAGTAATGGAGATTATAGAGAGTGATGTGCATCATGATTACGCAAGAAGGTGTAATTTTAAGCATGGTATGCCAGAGGAAATATACCAAGAGGAAGAGAACATGAACTTCATGCATGTGATGGGTGCCAGATGTGTGTGTGTGCATGTACATGTGCATGTGCATGCCTGGAGGAGTTGTGGAATATGAATCAACACCTTATATGTAAGGAATGTGAAAAAAATGATGAACTTGAACTCACTTGGAAGTTACTAGTAGTGGAATGAAGCACTCCATTATGTGGAATCATCTTACTAGGAAAAAATGAAAAACACTAATAATTTGCAAAGAAATGAAGAGGAATTTCCAAAATTGGATAAATCTTAACAAAAACTCAAGATAAACGCAAGGATTCAAGCTTCCAGAGGTAGCCAAGATAATATCAAATCTATTAAATTTATGGAAAACGAGGCAACACCAAAAGTTGGGCATTATCAATGATACATTTATGATATCGAGGTATATTTTATTTCGCTAAACTCTATTTTCTTGATAGAATAACTATATGCATTCAAAAGTAAAAAACACAATTTTATGCTCATGAGCTAAAAATTGCTACTTGGGTGGTAAAATCGCAGATGATGATCTATAGTGTGACTTGCAGTAAGTCCATGGAGTAGATGAACTATGCTATGGGAATTCATTCTATAGAAATGAATTGGAAAATATAATTCCTTAACTCATCTCTTGTCATGTTGTTTATATCTCTTTAGGTTGAGGAATGTGATTATGTGAAACAATTACAACAGACGAATGTTGATAGATGCAAAAGAGAAGATATGTTGGAATATCGATGCACAAGTAAACATATTGAGGGATAGATATATAATAACGTGCATATAGATTGCATTGGAACATATCTACTAAGTCTGGCATGATAACTATTACAGTTGTTACCAATTGTGTAATAAGTAGTGGACAAGGACACAAAAGAACCCTACATATATAAGCAAATAAATATCCCACTTCGCTTACACCTTCCAAGCCAAAAACTATTTTATTTTTCAAAACAACATAACATTCTTCTTTGCCTTCGATCCAAAATCCAAGAACACCCTCCCCAATTCTCCACCCCAAGATTTAATTTGCTCCCTCACATTTATGTAATCACTTATCACATTTCCAAGATCTTAGCCAAATATAATATCAAAACTCTTTTTCAAACCTCATAAAAAACCTAAAGAGGTTATTTAGAATCATTAAAGATAAACTTCACCCTCTTATTCCTCAAGATGTTTACCAATTTCCTTGTTCTCACGACAAATACTACATTGGCATGTTTATCCAAACTCATCTCAAATAACATATCACTGACACCTTTCATAATGGCATTAACAAATCCACTATAGTTGAGCATTCCTATAATACAAAGCACCTCATTTGCTTCAATCAAGCCAAAATCTTAGCGTCAACCCCCATTAATCATTGCACATCATTAGGGAAGCCTTGTAAATTGAAAAATAGCCTAACAAATTTAATTGAGAAGACAATTACAAGTTCAACAAATCTTAGAATTCTATCATCCACGATTTTCATCATTAGGCTAGTTTCCTTGCTCTTGTAAACCTTCTCCTTTCTTCCATCTTGTCTCTTATTGTTTAATGATATGTAACTCTTTCTTATAACTATTTATTTTCCTTGGTTTTAGCTTTATCACTAATTTATCCTTATCCTTCCTCCACAACGCCCTTCGTTAATTTTTTTTTATTAACCATTCCCCCACCACCTTTTTAAAATATTTATCAATTACCCCCCTTCAAAACCTCTTTTTATTATAGTGCATTTTAATTCATTTCACATTGTTAAAAGTTTCTCTCTTTATTCTATCTTCATTATCCATCTATCTTTTTCATTCTAATGCATCTTTCATTAAAACTTTTGAACGCTTCATGATTATAAAAATTAAACTTATTAATTTTTATTATTTCATCTTAATCATTATTTATAGTTATGTGAATAATACATTTCTTTTATTTAGATTAGAAATTTTAATTTTTATTATTTCATCTTAATCATTATTTTATTTAGATTAGAAATTTTATATATCCTAGAGTCTTAGGGCATAAGGTTGGTCAACAACAAGGCTCAAAGCCATTACAACAATATACTCATTATGAGCTCAACATGTCGCCTAAGGGAATTGAACTTGGGTAGGGAGGATAAAAATCAGTCCTCCCAACCACATGAGCTAAACCCTATTGACATATCATCCATCAAATCTACCCCTTATATAATAATAATTTAATTTATTATCGTTCCGTCAACAATAACATATTATTATTCTTATACAATTTATTCAATCGTATATCAATTTAATTCATAACTCAATTTTTTTCCTATTATTATGGTTATATATATATATATATATATATATATATATATTTGACCGGGGAAATCAACAACTAGTCGGGCACGTACTCATGTAACACATGGTCGTGTTATCCAACTGCTACCACTATAACCCCATGCATGCCAACGCGGCCCCTCACGCGACACACGAGGCTAGTTGAGGGTTTCAAACTGATGACTTCACAGAACATAGTGCCTTAACAGTACACTCCATCACCATCTATTCCTCCTTGGAGGTCACACGTTAAAATCCAGAGGGGGTAGGGTATGTATACCTCCGTATATTTTAGCAATTAAATTGTTGCATGGAGGGCCAAATATTAATTAATTCATACCATATCTGCTCCATTAATTAAGTTGATTGACTTTCCTCCCTTTCCTGGTAATATAGCTTTGTTTATTTTAAGGAAATTATTCCTTTTAACTTGGGTTTTTCTTTTTACTATAAATGATTTTAACGAAGTCCCCTTATCATTTTATGGATAATGTCTAATGGATAAGCCATTCATAACCTATTTATACATATTAAAGGCTCAATCTTTTATGTATTACACAAGGTTTAATTGGATTCCCCGATGATGGGTGGTGTGACCACTCAAAATGTTTGGAAGCTTTTAAACTTCAACATGGTTCATTTCCAATAAATCTCACTATGAGAGGCTACTTGTTAAAGAGGCTAGTGAAGGGATGATGTAAGCTCCCATGAGGCATCAACTAAACATGTGACATTAAATATATTGTTGGCTATATGTATCATGAATCGTGCCAATATTACATATGTGATTGAAGGAATTTAGGAAATAATTCATTTAACTATGCCTCATATCACATTTGATTTATTTATGATATAAAAATGCATGCATGTAGTTGATACATGAGTAAGGGTATGGTAAAGGAAAGAAGCCTTGCATGTATAAATATTTTTGATTTTTTTAATGCATTCATATGATAGAATGTTGTATTGAGCTACTTATGAGAACATAACCAGGGCAAGAAAAAAATTATGCTCATGATTAAAAAAGGAATGCCATGTGAGACAACCATTTATGAGACCATGATGTTATTGGACTTGTGAAAGCCTATATTGTTGCATAGATATCAAACGGTCTTCGCACTTGTATCGATGTTATGAACTATAACCTTCTTTCCTACATTGAAGATCACTAAAGAGGAAGGGTTCTCGGGGGACTGTTGAGTAGAGAAAAGAAGGGAACGACCTTTTCTTGTGTTGTGTTTGGCTAAAGAAGAAGAAGGTATGCAAATGGTTGAACAAGCACGAGAGATGTTGGGTTGGTTTTGTGTCTAGGTGTTGGCTAATCCATCCAAATTGTCATGGTGGAATACATGATTTAGCATCATGGTATTTATGAATTATTGCAAAAGTGCATTGAGTGAATTAGAGAATGTGGCAAGTTGTGGTTGTGCATACATGAATTCTTGCACATATGTTAATGACATTATTGGATGCACAATGGTGATAACTTTGTAGATACAATAAACAATATTTCATTGCAAGTTAAAATGTTAACAATGGAAATATATTGAATCATTGGTGTGTCATAATTCTAATATCATTCACGTGTCTTTGTGAATATAGCAATGAAAAAATTGTATGGATGGATACTCATGTTTCGTTTGGTTGAATGAAAGCCTTTTTCAAGGAGGATATATTGCAGGTAGAGTTGTATTGAGTTTCACCATGGGAGTAAGCACATAATAAATAATTATTACGACTACATGCAAAGGATAAGAGCTTTGAGAAGACTCTCATAACTGATGAATCTTTTTTTTTGTTGCAATGAACAAATTTAACATTTTGTTTGAAATTGCGATGAAAATATATCATGGTAATTGTATGTCTATGATGTAAGGGAGATGATGGATCTATCCAATGAGGATAGATGATAGATTCCATAATCTTGAAGGCATGTGGATGCCATAATATTGAAGACATGTGGATGCCATAAGCTATAACGCACGTGGAGGATTCTACTGTGATTGCACCAGATCCTTGTGCTATGCTTTGATCACCTCGAGCTAATGATTGTTTTCAAGTTTTTAGTGGGAGGTCCTAGCAGGGAAACTCCATAAATATGCACTCTTCTTGCATGTGAAAGACATGGTAAATGACGGATCTCCCAAGGGACACTTTAGAGGAGAAGGGTTGTCTAATATTGTAAGGGTGAGTGGTTGCAAGGAAGAGGGGACTTGAGTGAATATTGTTGAAATAATGTAACTGCGAAGAGCATTCTTATTATTATTTTTATTATTGGATTAAATCCCCATTGAGGATTAATCATGTCATTATTATTATTATTATTGTTATTGGATTAATCCCATTGAGGATTAATCATATGGTAGTGTATAAGGACCAAATCCCCTTTGCGGATTGGTCATGGGACAATTACAAAAGGACAGAAATAAAATTAGAGCTAGCGGTTTATAATGGAAGACCCATAATAATTAATTAAAGGTGGGTTTACCCACCCAGGAAGTGAAGATGAAGCCCTTACAGTTGTGACCCTACACGTTACCACTCCCGATATAAATAAGAGGCTAGCACCTTACTTCAAACACAACTCACTTGCTCATTCTCTTATGAGGAGCAGAAGCTGCAATTAAGTTGGAGGAGAGAGAGGAGGAAGAAGGGTGGTGCATCTCTTGATGAGGACTTTTCTGTATTGGTTGGTTATCTCTTGAACAGACATTGTATAAGCTATTTATGATAAGGAAGTTTTTGTTGGGTTTTCTTTGGGTTTTCTTCCCCTAGAGGTTTCCAGGGATAAATGTTGTGTCTCTTGTTGAATGTGTATTTCTCGATCTTGTTCTTATTATGCTCTTATCTAATGAAATGCAAAGAACTATAATAATGTATAAACATTAACATGGTATGGAATCGAGCCAACTAACTGGGAAGCAAGGGCTGTAGCAAGAGGAAACGTCAACATTGCCGTGCCAAAGTGGGGTTTTGAAAAGTATCTCTTTTTAGCTCCATAACCTCCTAGAAAGTTTTGCCTTCCCCCAAGGATCATTTTAGCAACTTCAGCGCACCTTTTTAGTGGTGCCAATAGATCTCAGGAAGAAACCCTAGTTTCACAAAGTACAGAAAACCATAAAACTAGAGTACCAAAAGTACAAGAAGTACCAGTACCGAAGTACGAGAAAACCGAGCACAGAAAACCGAGCTTTTGAGTCCAGTAGGTAGATCATGTTGGAAGAGGTAAAAGTTGGATTTTCGAAATTCCGATTGCACCGAGCTAGCTTACTTTTCAGCTCAACCATCCATCCCTGGATCAGATTTTCATAGAAACTTCAATTTGAAAAATTAGGGTTTCCTCTAAAACCCTAAGTTGGATTCTGATACATTGTTATTCTGGGATTCAAATTTCACCTGTGGGTTGTATTTGTAGAACCAGGTTGCAACCACTCTTGAGATTTTTTAGTAATGATTGCAGCTGCTACCCGGATGGAACCACTACCACCACCAAATGTTATCTGAGTATGTACTCACATATGGATGTGGTTAAAACCTAAAAAGTATTTGTAGGAGAAGAGATCCCTTTCCATAGATCCAGAGAGGATCTCATGCAACATTGAGAGGAATGATGCAACTAGGTGTGATTATTCTAATAACCATCTATTTGTTATGAAATTATCTTGATTAGTGTTGCATGTTGAGCGATGATCAAATCATTAGAAGGATTAAAGTTGATCACATAGAGCTTATCCTCTAACCTAACCTTTTGTCAAGATAGCATATTGTCTTAGTACAACGAACAGGTTGACACTTGTCATCTTGAGTGAAGGAGACACGGAAGAAAAGCAAGCACACTCCTTCTTGAGGACAGAGCTCGGGTTTGATTAATCAAGATTCAAAGGTACATGACAAGCTAATAACTTTTGTTGAGAGATTAACAATAAATTAAGTAAAGTATTATTATACTTGATAACATGTGAGAATACTTTGTTATCAAGTATAATACTTTATGACTAACACCTCCTCTAGTTGAAACTTCGTGTGTTAGTTCCAAGGTTGCCATGGAGGAATGTGATTGCAACACTAAAGAGTGTTGACCTCATTACGTGTAGCATTCCTTACCTTTATCTTTGCTAAATTATAAGTAATAAACCTAAAGAGCTATTGAAGTTATTGTTAAGTGCTATTGGCATATTATCAAGAAGGATATTCAGTATTCTTGCTTGTTGTTTCCGTGACCTTGCTCAGTCACATGAGGAAACTATAGCGAAGGTTGCGAAGAAGGCAATGTACTAAAGAAGAAATCATAAATGAAGCAATCATCAGTGGAAAGAAGAAGATGGGTCACTTTCCGAGGCGCCATGACCCACTTGAAAGAATCCATGTGAACTCTAGAATGTAGCTCACATCAACTACAAGGCTACCATACATATGCAAAGGCGTCACAGGTTTACTAGAACTAAAAGGTGATCATGAAGGCATATGCAGTGGATGTCGCAAAAGGAAGGCTATCAGAACCATTTCCGAAGAGGGATAGCAGAAGTGAAGAAGGAGTCCTAGAACTCATTCATTCAGATGTATGTAGCCCAGTGCCATCATCCTCCATCTAATAAGGTATGTATACTATGTATCATTCATTAATGATTATTCTCATAAAAGACCTAGATATATTTGAAGTGTTCAGCAAGATCCAGGAATTCAAGCCATGATAGAGAACCTTAAGGAAAATTAAAGATGAGTGGATAATGGAGGAAAATATACCTCAAAAGAATTGATGAATATCTGCAAGCCCATGTTGGGATGAAAGATCTCCAACAAAAGCAGTGTAGCTAAACGGAAAAACAGAACCATGCTGGAAGCTAAGAAGATCAAGATCTTCCTATGTACTTATGGGAAGAGCGAGAAATAACAAGCATTTTGTATGTGGGCTTAGGTGCTTACGATGCACTTGGGCTCAAGACACGAGAGAAAGAGATATTCCTTGGGAAAAGTAGGTAAGCCATCTCAAAATATTTGGCTGTCAGGTGTTTATTCATATACCAAAACAGAAAAGAAACAAGCTGGAACCCTGCAGGAAAGAAGGGATTTTTTGTGGGATACTGTGAGGTATCAAGGCCTTCAGAATCTACAGCCACCAGTCCTTGCTTCATGTGGAGATCAGGGGCCGTGACACGATGAAGGAATCTACATAAGAAATCGAGAAGATGATACCCGACTTGAAGGGTATGAGAAGAGGAACACGTAAAATCCGCAGACGACGAATCGTGAGGGAAGTTCGAACTATCGAACACGTAAAGGAAGTCCTTAGCTTCCCGATAGAGACTCTGAAAATCATGATATGCGAAGTTCAAGAACCTCCTCAGTGACCTTCTCCCATAAAAGAAAGCACCTTGGGCTAGAGAGCTTATTCAAGGATGGAGAGGTATGGTGTTCAGGAAGGAGGAACCACGGACCAATTGAGAGACCAAAGCCATTCTCGGTTACCGCGGCTTTGTTGTGCAATCTACTTGATGTGGAACGTACATGTTTTGAAGAGGCCATCAGGAAGAAGGAATGGGTAGATCACCATGTGGAGGAATACCAATCCATAATAAAAGAATGATGTATGGGAAGTGTTCCCGGACCAAAAATGGGATGTGAGTATCATCAAAGTAAACCTTTCAGAATAAAACATGGCGGTGGAGTATTGAGGAAGTATAAAATAATTTGTCATCATGTCTTTCTGAGAGAGAATCGACTATGAAGAGACATTTGCTCCTGTGGCTAGGTATACCTCCATTAGATTCATTATGTCTCTAGCATCAATATTTTGTTATCATTTATAAGATGGATGTGAAGACAACGTTTAAGATAATTTATCATTGAAGGAAGTGTATAAGTAACTAAAGTTTGAAGGGTTACGGAAGTCTATATACGTGATTGGAAAATATATACGGTTAAACTAGCTCAGCGGAGCTTGGTAGCCGTATAGGTTTTCTTGATGAGCTTGGGCTTTACCAAAGAGTAAAGGAGATTCAAATCTCTACTTCAAGATCATGGAGAATGAATCAATAATACTATTACTATATGTAGATAACTTATTCTTAGCGGAAAATACCATCCAACTGAATGTAAATAAAGACTTACTTGTGAGAATTTGATGAAAGACCTTGGTCTAATGCATTACTTCTTAGGCCTTGAGGTGTAAAAGCGAGTCAGGAAGAATCTTCCCTTAACGAGTATGATCGAAATCTTAAAGAGATTGACATGCTAGAATGAGATCCATGAATACACCCATGGAAGCGAAATTTGAAGTTCTTGGTGATACTTAGATGGATTTGATAGATACCACTCACGTACAGACGGATTATTGGATCGATGATGTACATGATGAACACCAGACCCGGACATACATTTTCTGATGAACACCTTGAGTCAATTTCACGGTAGAGCCAGGCTGATGTTCATCTAGTGGGCATAAAACATGTGATGAGGTACCTTAAAAGGTACAATGGACTATGATCTCAGCTATGATGGAGATCGGCGACTTCTGCCCAGTGGATATCTTGCGATGCAGTTAGGCGAGGGAAGCGTTAGCGTGAAAATCACTTCGGTTATTTATTTCGGTTTGGGATCAACTGATCTTGATAGGAAGCAATCGATATTGCTCCTCGGCCTGATGGAAGCAAAGTACATTGCATGTTACGCTGGCTGAAAAGTGAAGCTATATGACTTCGAAAGTTGTTGGCAGACCTATTTGATTTGGAGATGATGTGTTTTATGATTCTATGTGACAATCAAAGCTACATTAAATTGATAGAGAATCCTGTGTTCCATAGAATTCGAAGCGCACATAGAGATCCAGCTATCATTTCATCGATACAGAGGAGACTTGAAGCTCCGATACATTAGCATGGATGAGAGCAGGTTGTTGATGTGATGACTAAGCCTATCTTGTATAAGTTTGAGCTTTTCGAGATAAGCTTGGTATTGTCGAAAGGACCCAGCCTGAGAGTAGATGTATTCCTTTGTACGACCCACAGTTGTTGAAGCGTAAAGCAAGATGAGTCATGCTTCTAACCTCCTTTGTTAGGCGGTAAAAACGTGGTATGATCCCTTTCTTGACCTGGATTGTTAGGCATTAGCGAAGATGAGTTAATAGCACTGACCTGGTTGTTGACGTAAAAGCATATATTTGTTGATTCTGCCCGACCCTAGTTGTTGGTAAAAGAAAGATGAGTCACATGCTTGACCTACCATTTGTTAGGCGTAAAATATGTATTTGTAATGATCCTTTTTGACCTAGTTGTTAGATTTAAAGAAAGATGAGTTATGCTTCCGACCTAGTTGTTAGGCGTAAAGAAATATCTTTGTTGATTACTTGCTCCTAACCTAGTTGTTAGATGTAAAAGCAAGATGAGTCATGCTTGACCTCGACATTGAACATAAAGCATATTGTATGTACTTCTGACGTTGTTAGATTTAAAGAAAGATGAGTTATGCTTCGACCTAGTTGTTAGATGTAAAGACATAATGCAGCGATTCCTTGCTTACGACCTGGTTGTTAGGCGTAAACAAGATAGAGTCGAAAGCTACTTCGACCTCTGCTTGTTAGGCGTAAAGCATGGCGTTGGCGATCCTTGCTTCACAACCGTTGTTAGACGTAAGCAAGATTAGTTATGCTTCTAACCTAGTTGTTGACGTAAAGAAAGCATAATGTCGTTGATTCCTTATAGCCGACCTAGTTGTTGAAGCGTAAAGCAAGATGATTCCTACCATTTTGACCTAAGATTGTTAGATGTAAAGCTGAGATGTTGATGTGTTCCTTGTTTCTGACCTACGTTGTTAGACGTAAAGCAAAGATGAGTCATGCCGACCTGGTTGTTAGGCGGCAAGCATGGCCATGATTCCCTAAACCGACCCTGGTTGAAGCGTAAAGATGATGTATACCTTACTTACGACCTAGTTGTTAGGCGTAAAGCAAGATGTGGCTGACACAGAGCTATAACAACCAACGTGACGTTGAATACAAGTATGTGAAGATACTTGTGATGCTTGACAACTAGTGCTATAATGAAGGTATCATTTTAAGCGATACATGTTTGATGCAGATGATGATAATATTCTTTCAAGAATGGTGATGTTGTTGATGACTTCCGATATTTCGTAAATGTGCTAGACAATGGCTCAAGATGATATTCACGATACTATCCTCGAGATGCCAACGATGATCCATAGACCTCTCTCGCCTGATCTTGATGAAGAATACCCTTCCCCTGCTGTCTAAGAGTTGTTGAAATAATGTAAATGCGAAGAACATTCTTATTATTATTTTATTATTGGATTAAATCCCCATTTGAGTTAATCATGTCATTATTATTATTTTATTTAGTTAATCCCCATTGAGGATTAATCATGTATCCGATATTGTATAGGACCAAATCACTTTTGCCAGTTGGTCATGGGACAAATGAGATAGAATAAGAAATTCGGCCCCAGTTTATAATGGAAGACTAAAGAATAGTAGGAGTGGGTTTACCCGCAGGAAGGTGAAGGTACGTACAGGAGTTACTGACCTTTCCACATGCCACTTCGATATAAATAAGAGGCTAGCACCTCACGCCTGCGACACACACAACTCACTTGCTCATTCTCTTGCATGAGCCAAAGGCTGAATTACAAAGTTGGAGAGAGGAGAGGGTGGCACATCTCTTGGGAGAGGGCTTTTTTGTATTTGTTTGAGTTTTCTCTTGAACATTTGTATAAGCCTTTATGATAAGGAAGTTTTCTTTGGGTTTTTCTTCCCCTAGAGGTTTCGGGATAAATGTTGTGTCTCTTGTGAATGTGTAGTTCGCAGTGATCTTGTTCATATTATGATCTTATCTAATGAATCTGAAAAGACATATGTATAAACATTAACAAATATGTTGTGTGAGATTCATGATATATGATGGCTTGGACCAAGAGGAATATATTTTGGGTGTCATAGAAGATATTACACTAAATCTTACTTATGGTATCCATGTAAAGTGAGGATATATTTATACAAAATATACAATGGAAATTGCAGGATGTTGTTGTGTGTGTGAATATATGTGCGTTGGTTATGAATCATAACTCTTATGGATGGAACAATTGTTGCATATAAATCATCTCTTGAGGAGGACTTTCTGTATTGGTTTGAGTTATCTCTTGAACATTGTATAAGCTATTTATGATAAGGAAGTTTTTGCTGGGTTTTCTTCCCCTAGAGGGTTTCCCAGGATAAATGTTGTGTCTCTTGTGAATGTGTAGTTCTCAGTGATCTTGTTCTTATTATGCTCTTATCTAATGAAATGCAAAGAACTATAATAATGGCATAAACATTAACAAATATGTTGTGTGAGATTCATGATATATGATGGCTTGGACCAAGAGGAATATATTTTGGGTGTCATAGAAGATATTACACTAAATCTTACTTATGGTATCCATGTAAAGTGAGGATATATTTATACAAATAAGTATTTGGGTGGAAATTGCAGATTGTGTTGTGTATTGTGAATATATGTGCGTTGGTTATGAATCATAACTCTTATGGATGGAACAATTGTTGCATATAAATGGTTGTAACATGCACAATTACCTTGATTTTGTTATAGGTATATGCTTAAGTGTCAGGGCCTTAGGTGCATATCAAAATAATGAAAATAAGTGTTGAACATTGATGTACAATATATCCAACAAAGAAAAGTTTGCAATGGAAAGGATATCATTGTGGAAAAAACTGAATAATGGAGACATGGTCTCATTTATGGAAAAATAGATTCACCGAGGATGGTGTTATTTCAAGGGGAGGGGAATGTAATACCCCACTTTATTTTTACCTATATATAGTAGGTAATAGATAATGTATTATTTGTATGTTGTGATTTATGTGATGGGACCCAAGCCACGTGATTTAAGTTAAATGACCTTATGTTTCATTGTAAATATCCTTATTATGTTGCTTGATGCCAAGGCCCAAATAGTGAATGCTTATGAGTCCTATTAGTGGGATAGGATCATGGTGTGGTTATTATGTTTTCCATGGCATGCTTATGCTTATGTAAAAACATCTATAAAAAATAAATACAAAATAATGTAATATTAACCAAAGAAGTTGCTTATGGAAGTAAAAATGTGACTATGATACCACGAGAGGGGAAGATGAAAGGGGATGCATGGGTGCTTTGAACTTGTTATTGTCCTTGCATAAAGTACTTACCTTTTAGTCCATACTTCCATGCAATATTTGCAATCAATTGTATACTTACATGTGTACAAAATAAAAGTTGTTATACCCTTGGGAAGAGAGTAGATCTCATGCAAGAAAATGTCTCTTCTTGTCTTTTCATTCATCATCCATTCCATTAATCCCTAGACAAATCCTCAAGTTAAGAGTAAATCCCCATGTAAATCCCTAGATATTGAGTTATCATATTTCTATTGTTATATTAACATTGTCATGCAGACCCTTTAATTGTAATTGTACCCTTTGTTATATGACACACACACACAAAGGAGACCTAGTTTTATCATCATCCAATCTTTTACATTTGTTCTATTGTAAAAGGACACCTCCTTTTACAATAGAACAAATGTAAAAGATTGGATGATGATAAAACTAGGTCTCTTGTGTGTGCGTGTCCACACACACACACGCATGAAACCTAGTTTTATCATCATCTCATCTTGTACATTTGTTCTATTGTAAAATGAGGTTTCCCCATAGAAAATGCTTCACATTCATTATTCTCTCTTTATCAAGGTGTGGAGTTACTTATCTCTATACTTTTATGCTATTTTGGTTGTTTGGTGCATAACATTTGGTATCAGAGCATACAATCCTAGGGTTTTGCTTCTTCAAAAAATTCATCTTGGAATTTTTGCTATAACTTTTTTTTGGGGTTTTAAAAAAAGAAAAATATTTGGGAGCTTGTAGAAAACTTTCTATTTTCCTATGGTAAAAATTTCAAGTTTTGGTTCTATATATTTTTGGAGTTATATTCTATGAAAATTAGGGTTTTTGACTAATCCTAAAACTAGTCTCAAATGTGTTCTCTTGGTAAAACAACCATAATTTTTTTTTTCGGTGAAGTTTCAAACTATGAAATTTTCAAGAACCTAAGGATACATATCAAGGTACTTATGGTAAAAATTTTAGGTTTTGGTTCACTGTACTTTCTGGGATATAGCATGTGGAAGTTAGGATTTTTTACTAGTTCTAAAATTAGTCTCAAACAAGTTATATAATAATTTTCTCTATACTTTGTTTTTGGTGAAGTTTTAGACTATACAATTTTCAATATATTTAGGAGACATAGCGAAGAAAATGTGCTAAATTTTTTAGGTTCTGATTCTCTATATGTTTCAAGGTATAGGTTGTCGAATTTAAGCTTTTTGACTATCCCTACAACTAGTCTCAAACAAGTGTTTTGAGTAAAAAAATCATATTTGCTTCCATAAATATCTTAATTGAGTGAAACTAGTTGCGTTTGAAAGAGTACAACCCATAGTGTTTCAACTCAAAATCTTAGAAACATATTTGAAAAATTGGACACGTGGCATTATGTACAAGTTCATGCTCTAGAAAAGACCAAAAATCAACAAGTTTTGGGAAAGTTACCACGACTTTCATTTGACACATCAAATTTTGGTCAAATCCATGGCATTGTACAAAAGACATATTGAAATATTATAGGCGAAAATTTTAGACTTAGAAGTGCTGGAATTTCAGAGATACATCAAGAGAAATGTTGTCCAACAAGACAATCTCCAAATTTGGGTTTTAAAGGTATGTAACTTACAATTGACATAAATTTGATTGGAATAACTATTTTGAGTGATTCAAAATCATGTTAAAGTTAAATATAGAAGAAATATAGATAAATATTATTATTATCCCACATGGAAAACGGTGTTCCAAAAATTACTACACCAATTAAACCTCTAGAAATATCAACCCCGACTCATGAAGAAAGTGAAGAGTTATAGTAACAACTATCCAAATTGGAGAAACAATTTAGTGAATTGAGTGATAATTTAGTGAAAAATACTATTTGAAGAACATACAAATGAAAATGGAACAAAAGATAGAAATTTTACAAAATTCAATATCATCCATGATATGACATGCCCTAGATGAGAGGAACCATAAAGGTGATATTGGGATGCAAGGAAATCTTGAAAACGGAGATAACAAACCCGAAACAAAATTGGGGAATATTTCAAAAAATGTGGATAACACGAGGTTTTAGTCCTAGAATCGTGATTATTCATAACTCCAATATCTGCATCATCGGGGGCTCAACTTTGCACCAAGGAAATACTTAATTCCCAATATTGATATGAGGAAATTTGATGGTAAATATCCTATAACATGGATATTCCACATGGAACAATTCTTTGATCTACACTAAGTGCCAACCTTACAAAAGATAACTCTTGCATCCTTGTATTTAGAACCTAATCAATTTGTTTGGTACCAATGGCTTTGTGAAAGAAAAAAGGATCATATTGTCTCTTGGCCCATTTTTACAGATGAATTGGTAACACATTATGGGGTTATTAAGAGTAATTAATTCTTTAGTTAATTCATAAATCTCCAACAAAGAGGTCCAATTATAGAGCACATTCAACAATTCCAAAAACTATGTCTCGGGGTAAAGAAAATTCCAGAGGATAATTTGTTCAATCTCTTTATGGTCACTTTAAACGAGAGCATTCAATAGGTGCATCTCTTCAAACCTAAATCCCTAAAGCATGCTTTTAGTGTGGAAAGGAAAGTTGAAAGTAAAAATACGGATACTAGAAGATTGACCACTAACAACTATAAATATCACCATGCTTTATTTCCTAACCTCACTTAACCTACGAGGTTGACACCTCATCAAATGGATGAAAGAAGAGCAAGGGACTATGTTTCAATTCTAACAACAAGTACAATAAGGAGCATGAATGCGGTGAGAATAAATTATTCCACATAGACTATGAAGGGGAAGGAAATCAAGGATTGGAAAAATCACAAGATCTAGAACTAGAAGAGACTACTCCAACCATATCTTGTCATGCACTGGCTAGCATCAATACTCCGCAAACCTTCAAGACAAAAGGATATATCAAAAATAAAAAGGTAATAGTGTTGATTGATTTTGGTAGTACCCATAACCTCATTAATTACAGATTAGGGAAACTTCTCAATTGCTTTATATTTTTAGCACCATAGTTTCATGTAATTATTGCATATGGGGGTGCCATAAATTGTTGAGAGAAGTTCCATAGTATAAAGCTTAACACGGGGGAGTATTTACTATAATTGCAATCCAAATGGGTGGTGTCGTGTTGTATTGGGGTTCCAATGGTTACAATCATTGGGAACAATCATTGTTAATTCTCAGGAACTATTCATGAAATTTTCCTTAGAAGGCAAGGAAATTGAACTCAGAGGTATCCAAGGGAAACTCTCTAAAGTGATAATCTATAATAGCATGACAAAATTACTAAAAAAGGGACACCATGGTATAATTGCACAATTGTGCTCAGTAGATGTTTAAACATCCATACCCTTTGCTCTAGTGGATCTCCAAAAAGTTATCGACAATTATTCTAAGTTATTTGGAGAGATGCCTAAGGGTCTTCCACTTGCTCGAGATGATGAGCATGCTATGCATTTACAACTTGGAACTGTACCACCTAACATTAGGCCTTATAGGCACCCATATTCACAAAATAGTGAGCTTGAGCATATGATTCAATAAATGTTAGTGGTTGGCATCATTCAACCTAGCCAAAGTTCTTTTTATTCACCAGTAGTGATGGTTAAAAAAAGGAAGGTTCATGGTGTATATGTCCATATTATAGACAATTGCACAAAATGACCATTAAAGATAAGTTTCTTATTCCTCTCATTGATGAATTGCAATGAGAAATTTACTTTACTAAGTTGGATCTTCATTTTGGATATCATCAAATCAAAATGAAGGAAGAAGACATCCCCAAAACGACATTTAGAATACATGAAGGTCATTATGAGTTTTTGGTGATGCCATTTGGCCTTACTAATGCACCTTTAACATTTCAAAGATTGATGAATTCTATTTTCAAACCCTTCCTCAATAAATTTGTGTTAGTATTTTTTGATGATACACTAATCTACAACAAATCTTGGGAAGAACATGTACACCATGTTAACATGGTCTTAAAAATATTGGAAGAGCAACAACTATATGAAAATCCCTCCGAGTGTGCCTTTGGGGTTCAAGAAGAGGAATATTTGGGTCATATTGTATCTCATGAATATGCCAAAGTGGACCCTAACAAAACTAAATCTATGATGGAATGGCCAATTCCCAAAACATTGAATAATATTAGAGGATACTTAGGATTGATGAGCCATTACCACAAGTTTGTCATTAATTATGCTCAAATAGCAACACCTATAACAATGTTATTAAAAAAGGAGGCATTTTCTTGGACTTAATAAGCAATCAAATATTTTGAAAAACTTAAGGAGGCTATGTGTATGACTCTTGTCCTAGCCATGCCTAACTTCTCAAAAACCTTTATTGTGGAGTGTGATGCTTCAGGACATGGCATGGGTGTAGTTTTAATGCAATAGGGAAGGCCCCTTGCCTTTGAAAATAACCATATTAAAGGAAACAACTTACTCAAACCCATTTATGAAAAGGAAATGTTGGCCATATTACATGCAGTTAAGAAATGACAACCTTACTTAATAGGAAGACACTTCAAGGTAGAAGCAAATCATGATAGTTTGAAGTACTTCTTGGAACAACGATTATCTTCAAAAGATAAACAACAATGGGTTACAAAGATGTTGGATTGTGACTTTGAAATTATCTGCAAAAAAGGAAAACAAAATATGGCGGCATATGCACTTTCAGGGAAAGAAGAAGACACACATGGTTTAATATGTGCTATTTCCATTCCACAATCTGATTGGGTGGAAAAAACAAGGATAAAATGGAAGGAAGATCAAAAGGTATGCAAGATAATTCAACAACTATAAGACGACCCAATTGCATTAGATAAATCTGTATGGAAGAAAGATTTATCGTGGTAAAAATATCACCTATATTTATCTAAGAATTCTCAACTCAAACATATTGTCCTTTTGGAATTACACACTTCCCTTATACGAGGACATTTAGGGTTCTCGAAAAGTTACCATAAGATTAAGAAGGATTTTTCTGGGAAGGTTTTAAAAATGATGTTCAAATGTTTGTGGTTTAATATGTGGTCTACCAATATAATAAGGGAGAGACAATCAAGACCCCAAGTCATTATACAACCATTAGCTATACCAAGTAAACTTTTGGAAGTGGTTTTAGTGTATTTTATTACATGTCTACCCAAGTCTGAAGGAAAAAATGTCATCTTAGTAATAATGGATTGACTCACAAAGTATGCCCTTTTTATCTCTTTCTTTTCCTTTTAAAGAAAGTATAGTAGCCTCAACATTCATGGAAACGATTCAAAAGCTACATGGAATCCCCAAGATTATTGTAAGTGACAGAGATCCAATTTTCACATGAAATGTTTGGACTAAATTATTTTCTTGTTTGGGTACTCAATTGGCTTAGAGCTCCTCTTACCATCCTCAATCTAATGGGAAAATTAAGATTATGAATAAATTTCTAGAAGGGCATCTTCGTTGCTTTTCATTTGATAAACAATGCTTTGCATTTGATAAATAATGCTTTGAATTAGATAAACAAACATAATGGTTTGAGTGGTTTCTCTTGGCAGAATGGTGGTACAACACATCCTTCCATACTTCATAAAAAATGTCCCCATTTAAGTCACTTTATTGCTATCATCCTCCATCCATATCATGACCATTGAGAGGAAAAGTGAAGGTTCAAGCAGTGGAGGACACCATAGAGAACCAACAAGCGGTTCTAAAACTATTGAAGGACAACTTGTTCACATCACAAAATATGATCAAACAACAAGTAGATCAACATTGTAGTGAAAGGGAATTTAAAGTGGGGGATTGAGTATTTATGAGGCTACAACCATACAAATAGATGTCCCTCAAGAAACAAAAGAAGGACACTATATTATTACCCAAGTATTATGGTCATGATAAGGTGTTGTAAAGGATTAGAAGCATGGCTTACAAATTGGAGTTGCCTCCACCTTCATGTGTACATCTAGTCTTCCATGTTTCTTTCTTAAAGAAGGTAATCGACGACAAGATCCCAGTTCAAAATATTTTATGAGAGATTAATGAAGAAGGAAAAATGACAATAGAACCAGAAAAAATCCTTGAAACAAGGATTAAGCAGCTGCAAAATCAAGAATTACTGGGTACTTCATAAAGTGGAAGAAGCTACCAGTAGAAGAGGTGACATGAGAATATGAGTTCTTCATGTAGAAACATCCACAACTAATCAAGTGTCGAGGAGAACACTTGTTTTAATTGGAGGGACATGCTAATCCATAGACAAAGCCCCATGTTATGCATAAAGCGCTAGATATTGAATTATTATATTTCTATTGTTATATTAGTGTTGTAGGAAAGACCGTTTAATTTTAATTGTACGATTTATCTCTTATAAGACTATATATATATTAAGGAGACCTAGTTTTAGCATCATCTCATCTTGTACATTTGTTCTATTGTAAAAGGATGCTTCCCCCTCGAAGATTCTTCAGATTGATCCTTCTCTCTTTCTCAAGATGTAGAGTATCTTCTCTCTCTCTCTCTATGATATTTTGGTTGTTTGGTGCATAACACATTTGATGAATGGGAGGAGGAATGCTCCCCAATCAATTTTCCTCTCCTATGTTATCGATATATTTTCCCATGCATATTATTAATGCAATGGTAATATATTCCAATGGATTTGTAACTGATAAGAGCCCATGGAAGTTGGGGATTTGTTGCTGGAAATATAAGAGGGAATGAGATGGTTTTGAGGGAAAAACCATGGATGGAATGTCCATAATAGTTGAAGAAAACACCAATAAATATACAACCTTCTTATTGCTTTTCATTCACTGCTTTGAGGCTAAGTGTTTTTATTGTAGGTTATTCTTAGAAGCTAATTGGTAGTTGGAGTCTTTTTTGCATGCACTGAAGAACATTGGAATGGAAGAAGTGCCCCGAGGAATTGTTGAACAAAGAATAGGAAGATTTTCCTTGTGTTGTGTAGGGAAGTGTGAGAGAGTACCATGGGTATTTGATAGTTGGATGAGGTCCTACAGTTCTCTAAAGTGAGTAGATTGGTTGAGCATGATAGTAATGGGTTGGGTTTAGTAATATTAGAGCCCCACAAAGACTTCCTTCTCCTTGAGGTTATCATGGTTTGTCATGGGGTGGAATCCATACTTGATTCATATGATTAGGTGGTAAATTGCTCCTCAACAACTAAATCAGTGGGAATGGCTTTAATTATAGATAAGTATTCATAATTATATTTTTGTATAGGGACTTTTGTTTTGATAATGCCTTGAATTAGATGGGTAATGAATGAATTCTTAATAAATAATGTTAGTTTGAATGCTCTTTTATAATTACATATGAATTTGGTATTACATTGTTGTTATAGGTCAAATTTAGCCTCAGAGATGGCTCATGAGGCAAATAAATCTTATTGGCACTACTAATGGCCAGGAAAAACATCTAGGGACACTATAGACAAGAGAAAGCTATGGTATTAGATCCGTGTTTGGAGTTGTGCTACTCTATGAGATTCATAAATATTAATAAATGACACCAAAATGGTTGGGATTACAATATGTTGATAATTTTCTAGGGATCAAAACACTTTTCGAAGAAGTCTGGAGTAATATTACAAGCAACTTTTTTGTAGATATCATCTAGGACCATGATTATTTAGTGCTAGGTCCATGGAGGTGGAAATAAGATCTTGGGATTAAATATTGCACTAACTGGTCTCATATATTGTTTGTTGAGGATGTGAGAAATCTATCACCCACGTGTTACATGCAATGGAGTCTATCACTGCATAAGGCCAACATAATTATAAGTTCATACTCGATGTTGGAATTTGTAATGGATTGTATAAATGTACTTGGTGTGAGGGGTTATCATTTTGGTATGCACAATTAGTTGGTAGGCAACGATGGTGTTGGAACACAAACTATACATCATTGTGATCGTCCCAAGAAAAGGATATAGGTGGTGATCCCTTCTTGAAGATATCCATATGTAGTAGCTATCTCATATTATATAGAGGAGAACATTTAAATATGTTGCCCCCATACTCAATACTGATGCTAATGTGCTTGGCACTACTAATGGGTTCCTTTACTAGGATTGCACTTTGATGCATCCAGATGGATCTGCATATAGCCTGCAACTCTCATGAAATGATCATGTTAAGATTAAATATTGAGGTAGCTCGAAGACAACCACATTACCAACGATGACTTGATGCCTTTAGGTAACAAGATTTTTTAATTGAAGCCTTGTGGGAATTGTGGTGGAATATCCTCTAGAGTTGAAGCATGGTGACATGTATCTTCATTATGTTAGCTATGGCTTAATTATGACCCATTATAGGTTGTCGAAGGTAGAAATGAGGGAAAACATTATGCACCTAGTAGTAGTGCATTTAATGATATTTCTATTTGGATGTAGATAGTTGGACCCAAAATAAATTCAAATCCAATGGTCTATATCCTAGTAGCAAGAACATTAAATGCATTACTATTGGGTGCTTATTTATCCTCGCATATGAGGCATGGAAGTATGTGAGAGGTATATTTTCATGAACATTAAAGCTACATAAAGGATTCATATATGGGGTTGCATTTATGGAATTTGGGGTTGCCTCTAGTTTTGCAAAACATGTTGGTGGGGGTTGTGCCTCACTCCTCTTTTCTTGTGCCTTGAACACTAAATGAATGGTTGTGACTAGGTGGATTCTTCGTTAAAGAATTCCAAAATCGGTTGTGCCTCCCTTTAATAGGTTCACAATTTTATTTTGATGTGTTACTCTCCTTATGGCGAGTATTATTTGTCTAGGCCTAAAGGTGGAATAAATAGAAAAGGGAAATCTCAGTAGCATATGATGCATTGTTGAAAGGATGTTGCATTTTGGAAGTGGTGTTAAATGCATTTTTATAGCATGCATAATGGTTGATCACAATATCTCATTGGGGTAGCAACTTTAAGGGGTAAATAAAATGGTTATGCTTTATGTACCCCTTAAAGGGCTCAGGGTGAGGATTATTGCATACATGTAAATTGCCTTATGTTACTATGTTACTATGCTCATAACATTGGTTTTATATCACCAACACATGCAAGGAAATGCTTTCATTCCTAGGATGCTACAAAAGTTGTTCATGTGCCATAATGAATGACTTTGATGGTTGCATATAGGGTTGCACTTTTTACCTGTGCATTTCACCCTTGGTGGTTAAATTTTCGAAGTGCAACTGGAATTTTTTCATACAATTAGAATGAAATTACTTGGACCTTGACTTTGAGATATTAATGCATTTGGTGCACATTGTTCATTGTCGATGTTGGATGGTATAGTTAACTACTTGGAACTATTCATTGATATATATATTGTTATATAGTGCCTTGCCTTTGTTATAGTTAGCCAGGACTGGTGAACCTAGCATGAACTAACCCAGATAGTAAATTGATATTTTGGGATGGTCTTTTCCTCCAACATCAGGTGTGATATCTGTATTCTCATTTCCTTGTATGTTCATGCATTACCTATTATTATGTTTATGCATGTGTTATGTGATGTGTAGAGTATCACGATAAGAGTATTTTATGATGTCATGCAACTYTATGCTTCTTATTGTTGATGATTGCAGCTATGTGAGACATTCTCCAGCTTAAAAACCCGTGAGATGTGGATCATTGCAGCTATGTGAGTMTTTCTCTCAGCTTACAAACCTGAGAGAAATMCCCTAAGAAGGGTACGTGGTTCCTACCCGAGACAGAGCTAGGAACGTAGAGATGAACTTCTCCATTCAGAGAGTTGAGAAGAACTCCAGATGATTATCCAGTGGGAAAGGCGATCTGTTGAGTTAGATGTSCCTGTGGCTGAGCACAAGGTGACTGTGTKAAAGCCCAAAGTGATGGGTGCATCGTCATGAGAACATAAATGAAGATGATGTATTAGCMTCCTCTGAGAAGCAGAGTTGACGAGAAGACTCTAAATGATTGTCCTATGTGAGGCAGTGGGAAAGAATATCTGTAGAGTGGACGTGCCTGTGGACGAGCACAGGTGAACGTGTGAAKATTTGGTTCTTCTGTGTAATGCAATGAACCAGAGATATGAMATCCCTATGGATGTGCCCCTATTGGATGAGAACTAGTGGGTGTATCAGATCCTTTGCTATATATTGTTCAAGAGTCATACCTACCTGTAACACTAATTGTTATGTAAAGGGTACAGGTCGGCCCCATCTTAATGTTATTAATAATAAATGTAAAAGATAATTAGTCTGGATAATATTAATTATAATAATAATAATAATAATTATATTGTGACTTAGAGAGGTCCACCCTATTGAGACAATAAACACTTCTGTTGATAAGACAAGTCTAATATAAGTAAAGGAAGATTCCCCATTGTGGAGTCATATCCTTCATGTGAGTTTGGAAATTTCAGCAAGTACATTCACTTGGGAAAAGTGCGCACCTCTCTTAGGTGCTAGTCTTCTAGGGTTTGAAGCACCCTATTGTGTGCTAGGTATTTCTTGGTGGTGAAGGTCTTTCTCTTGAAGAATATAACAAAGGATTTGGCTGGGTTTTCTTCCCTTGTTGAGAAGGGTTTCCCATGATACTTCTTGTGTTCTTGTACATGGTGTTTCTTCTTGTGATCTTGGTTGCTGCAACATTATTGTTTATGGTTAGGACAAATGCAAATGGAAATGAACTACATGCTTAACCTAGATTATTGAAAAATCAACACTTATGATGATTTTGTCTCACTAATGATGATATGAGGTTGATAGTATGTGGTTTTATTATACTCATGTTGATGATGAGATTTGATTGATAAAACACAGTTCTATTCTACTCATGTTTATGATGTGTTTCTCATGATCACATGCATATGTTAACATGTGATACTATTATACTCATGTTGATGTTATGTCACAGATGATGGCATGTGTTCGATAACATGTTGTTCTATTCTATTGATGTTGATGTTATTTTATTGACGATGACATGTGGTTTTATTCTAGTTACATTTTGGCCATGAGGTGGCAATGGATTTGATACATATTATAAATAATGCTTTAGTTTTATGATGTGCGTTGGAGTTTGATAGGAGAACCACTCCATGGGCCTAGAGGGTCGGTTCATTAAAGATCTTATCAGAGACCATATCCACAAAGGAAATATCTCTTATGGGATGGGGACAAACTCAACAACTAATGTTATAATAGTAGTTCTTTTACCTCTAGGAAGTCAAAAGTTTGAGAAGATTGATGGAGTTATACTTGTTGGAGGAGTTGCGATGATGGAATTTTGAGGCCTAAGGATAAGTGCTTGGTTGGAATTGTGGAGGGGGTTTTGTCTATCCTTCCAAGATTCTTGGGGGTCACTATACCTACTAGATGCCTTGAGGGGGTATAATACTGTCTAGATGAAGCCTAGGGTCATAGAGCTTGATGATAGTATAATATTATGTGCATTCTAAGTGATTGTTATGGTTATCAAGTGAAAGTTAGTGCTTTGAATAAGAAAAGATAGAATATAATCTATTTAGAAATATAAAAATGCTAATAAAAAGTGCACACTTAATAAAAGATTAGTGAAATTAACCATAATGATTAGTTACATGAGCATGCATGAAAGGTGGCAAGTGGATGTATCCATGTAGATAAAATATTATTCTGATGGTTGAATTGTGTGCATGAATTAAGGGTTCTTATGGAGGATAATAGAGTTATTTTTTGGTTCCATTCAACTAGTTTGTCCATGCTCCTTGAGATAGAGTTGTAGTTTCATAGGGTGGGAGTTGAGGATCTAGTGGAGAGAATTGCATGAGGCTTGGAGATGTGAAAGCATGAGAGGTGTGTTACTAAGGGGAGGTGGTATTTGTAGTTGGTATACCCTTAGTGTTTGAGGGCTCATGGGTTTCCAACTTATGATTTAGGGGTTGGTTGGGGAGGCTTGTTCCCCAAACTATTACTCAAATTATGTTGTTGATAGTTGGTTTCTAGTTGGTGGAAGCTTGGTGGTCCCTGGCTATAGTTTTCTTCTGTTGTAAGTTATGTTAATATCTATAGGTATGCATATAACCCTCTTTCTCTTTATCATTCTTAAACAATAATTGGTTAGGTTTTACATTTAGCATCAATTACTTGTTTGTTAATATATTGTACAATATTGTTAGTTATTGCATCTCCTAATTTTTACATGATTACATTTCATTGTTGATTATTACATTTTTAGATGGTAATTTAGATTTAGGTGTTGCATGTTATCTTGGATTGCACATTTGATTTGTAGGTTGTTGGCATTTATATTTGGAGGTTATGCCACGATGATTTGAGTCCTATGGGGAACTTAGTTTGAATTGATACACTTTGGTAAAAGTGCACCTTCAGACCTTATGTGCCTATGGATTGGGAGATTGGATGGTGCATACTTCTCTTATGTATTTAGCAATTTCTATGGCTTCACCTTCATCACAAATGTCATTTCCTCTCACTTGAACATTAATGGGATAAGACCATGTAGAACCTTGGGTTAATAATGGATATTCTTGAATGGTTGGGGATTCATCATAAGAGTTGGCTTGGGTTTTTGGTGGTGGCATGCATTCAATATAAAGCCAATATTATTATTAACCTCAAAATAATATTTCCTATGTTTTGGACAATTTTGATTTTGTGTTTACCCTATATNTTCTATGGCTTCACCTTCATCACAAATGTCATTTCCTCTCACTTGAACATTAATGGGATAAGACCATGTAGAACCTTGGGTTAATAATGGATATTCTTGAATGGTTGGGGATTCATCATAAGAGTTGGCTTGGGTTTTTGGTGCTGGCATGCATTCAATATAAAGCCAATATTATTATTAACCTCAAAATAATATTTCCTATGTTTTGGACAATTTTGATTTTGTGTTTACCCTATATATTTAGATATATGTGTTCAGGTTAGGTTTCACATGAAAAATCAGTGAACCAATGATGTAATGATGAAAGAGATAGATTCCACTAGTGGATTAGATAATTATTATTAGTGAGTCTTATCACCTCCTAGTTTGGGTATTAATGTTTACTAATCAACCCTATGTGGAAGGATCATATCAAATATTTTGAATCCAGGGTCATTAATTATGCTATTGTAATTCCAACATAATGAGAATGATGAGGAATTTTACTCTATCATGGAATGAGGTAATTTGAGTTCATCAATGAGTGGTAACACTATGTTTTTGGCATACCTTGCATCTATTACCACTTCATTGGGTTCAATTTCATCTTTAAGATGATTTCTTAGGATTGTAGACACTACTACAATATGGATTTGTAGCATCATATCCCAATGCATTTTTTTGAGAAAAAAATCAAGTTTTCATGATGTTATATGGGGCATCATGATTTGTGTCAAATTTGCATTGTGCCCGTGTCATAATTTTTGATGCGTGCTTTACACATTGTTTTATTAGCAATGGAAATTTTGGCACAAAAAGTTTTCTTGCATTGCATTTGAGTCGTATTACATTTCATATTATTACAACAAAAACTTGAAAAGTCAATTTTGCATAAAAAAAATGTATGTTGCATTGCACTATATTGATATTTCATATGGATGTTGTGATTTCAACATACAAGCATCATGATAGTATCAAAATTCAGAACTTTTTGAGTCATTTTGCGTCATATTTACGTCTTGTCAGTGTTGTATTATATCACTTATGAATCGTGTTTTCTTTATATAAAACAATTGAAATGGGTATCTATTGTATTTAAGAAAGATATGGAAACAATATATAGTGAGTTAATACAATTCAAACAAAGAGAGTTTGATATCAAGAATTCAAAAAGTCCCAAAACTGTAAAGAGTCCTCCTACAGTCTGTGTTGTTCTCACATTTTCTCCAAAAAACTAAAAATATTACATATGTAAAGTCTAATATACTAGCCTAAAAAAGCTATTGATTGAAAAAACAGAAAACCTGCATTATTTAATGGAAATCGTGTCCACTATAGGCTTCTTGCTTAATGCCTCCATTGGATTCCAGACTCGCCTATTCAAATTCCATCTCCCCATGGATCTTTTGGACTGCATCTTCCTCCTTTATTTCTACCATGAAATACCTAATCAAAAATTTTGGAGGGAAGTCAAGGAGGGTGAGCTCCTGGCTAGTCCCAAGATCAATTGAAATTACATGTTGTGATTAGCAGTGAGATTTTCAATTTACTTGCCTTGGATGGCCACCTTTGCTTCCAATTTCCACTCTTTACTAGCTGTGATTCTAATTGAGAAGACACTTTACTGTTGAGGTGTGATATTGATACCTAAAGGTCCTCTGGATGGAATACCACTCTCCTCAAAACCTGGCGAAGGTATACCATTTTTTATGACGCACATAGACTAGTTTGGTGATTTCCATCCATGGAGAAATATAACAAACTCACTACAATATAAACACAGAGAGAGCCAAAAGAAGACCACATGATATACCAAGGAACATAGCCTACATCCACAACAATGCGACTAGACCCAAATTCCCATATTTTATTGAGACCATAAGAGAAAACTTATAGAATGGGATTGAATAAACTCCACCTCGAGTAGACCATATTAATCCCACTTTGTTAAATAGAGCCATATTTCTATTCTTTATTGTACTCCCTTGTCTAGGATTGAAGGTATCAATAAGAAGTATGGGGGGTGGGGGAGGGAGAAGTTATAACTCACTTCAAGTGTAATGATGTGCTATGCCACTTGTCCATTAATTCAAACTACATGTTGTTTCTAATGTTTGGATGGTTTGATTTCACGGGAGATAACTTATGAAGGGGAAACCTCCATTCCAACTCAAAAATCCTTGATTCAATAGATATCCCATGTTTTCCATGGAGTACACTAGACTATTAAGAGATCAAAGGAATTGGAAAAACTCAATGGAGTTAAAATTCTTTGCAATCCCTTATATTCTTAAAATAAATTTGGAGAAACATGAAGTCTGTGAGCAAGGCAAGAATTTCATTTGATGAATGATAATCAAAGAGTCTTTGAGAACTAAGAGTTTTCGAATATGCATAGATTTGAGAGTTTTAAACCTTTGATATAGTGCCAAGGCTTCTGCTTGGTTGTTATAGGTTCCCCCTGTTGAATTTTCTAATTTTCAGATCTGATAATTATTGCCTTATGATTTAAATGCTACTATTATCATAGAATACTTACACACTGGAACTAGTTTTATTATTGTTTAATAAAAGTTTGTAAATGTTTGCTTTTTTGGGGGGAGAAACTAAGGAAACCCTAGTGCGCCACCTGATCTCTTTGGTGTTTTCATCATGTTTGGGGTGAATCCATATCCCACAGAGGACTTTGATGATGATATCGCAACATTCAAATAGTTGGTCGGATCTCTGGGCGATCCCTTTGCATGACCCATGCACACCCAGTTTGTAAAGAAGCTTGATCAGATACCAGAAGTGAAAATCTCACGAGAAACAACAAGAACGGAAGCCCTTTCCTTTTAATTCAGATCTCTGATAGGGAATTTCACTGGTCTATGGACCTCCCCTTGACAAATCCAACTTTGGATTGAGTGGAATCGACAACCTCTAATTCAGGGAAGAATGAACCATTTCTTTTGTGGTAAGGGTTTTTACATTTTTTACTTCAAGCTTAAAGACGATAGTCATATTATTTTCCATAATGGCCCTTATTTTTTTTTCCCAAGAGGACTATATTTAAATAGATGGACTCTAGATTTTTACCCAGAGAGTGACATCCCCTCAACGGTCCTTGTATGGGTTCACCTCCCTCATACTCCCTTTCACTGCTGGGGGGATGAATTTCTACGAAGTATTGGGGATTCTTTAGGGAAATATATTGACAGAGCAGAACCTAAATCTGGGATGTTCTCCTGTGAAATAAGCTGTGTAGAAGTGGACATGGAAAAAGGCCTTCCCGAAGCTATTAAGCTAAAGCTGGATGACTGGAACCCTATAAAAAAACTAGACTATGAACAATTCCCATTCAAATGTAAAATGTATCATGAATATGGACACTTTGCTCGAAGTTTCCCTAAGAACAAGAATCCTCAAGAAACTGTGGAGGAATATTAGGAAGAAGGTGGCAACTAGTGAAAAATAATGCTAATGAAGGAAGGAACAATGGGACAAAGAATGGATCTGCAAGACTAAATACAAACCCTAGAGGGTCGCAATCGAATGAGGGAGATGCCCCAGACCCAACCATAGCAAAGTGAAAGGCTCCAACACATCAACCAAATCCCTCTTTCGCCTCATAGAACCCATATGAGATTTTGGGGGAATCATCTTTAGGCAAAGAAAACATGTCAGAACCAACACTAAATTAACAACCAAGGAGCGACCAAGTTGCTCAAATTTTGTCGCAATCAATTGATAGAATATGGGAAGACTATGGCGATGAGGATAATTTTTAGGAAGCTAATCAAGAAGTGGCACATGAGATAGAGTATCCAATCCACCTAGAAAGAAACCCTACCAAGGGAATTGCAAGGCAAGAGGCAGAGGAGGGGGAAATAATAATGGAAAAGATGTGTAAATATGGAAGACGAACAAATAAGGATATGCAAGAAGACACTGCAAATAAACAAAAATCACAAGGTAAGCAAAAGTCCATAGAAATATCCATGAGCAATGTTGGGAAAAAAGGAGGGAGTAAAGGCATAGATCCAACCATCCCTAGTGGACGAACCTCTTCCAAATCTTGTCAATGAAATTCCTCCCCTGGAATTGTAGAGGATTCAAAAGTATTTTCAAGGTCAAAGATCTCAGAGATCTTGTTACACTTGAGAAGCCTTTTGTGATCCTCCTCGAGGAGACAGAAATGGAGGAAACTGTAGCACTGGAGAACGCGAAAAAGGCACTCAAAAATAGCATTGGTATGGCTATAAGTTCAATTGGAGTGTCAGGTGGAATCTTAACTCGGTGGGATGAAAATATATGTCAAATTGAGGTATCGTTTCATGCAATTCACTATATTTTAATAGTTTAAAAAAATAAATACTATGATTTCAAGTTCTCTTTCATAAATGTATACATGCCTAATCGATACTCGGAAAAATTAGATTGCTGGTCCTATCTGTTTGCTTTAAAAGATACCATAGATCTAACCATAGTCATATTTGGAGGGGATTTTAATACCCACTTACATCAAGGAGAGAAAAATGGGGTAGTAGGGTTTGTGATCCTTTGAGTGAAATCTCTTGGACCTTATTTCCAATCACGATCTTCAAGATATCAAGCCACTTAAAGGAAGATAATCATGGAACAATAAACAATCAGACCTTAGCCACATTGCATCTCAACTAGATCTCTTCCTCAATAGTAGTGACTTCCTCCTCTTCCCCTTTGATACTGAATCTTACATTATTCCCTCCGCCCTCTTAGATCACAAACCTATAACCCTCTCTCTTAGAATCCCACAAAATCTTGGGCCTATTCCCTTTCGTTTCAAACCTCTTTGGTTGGACATCCCCATTGTCTCCACTTTAGTTCACCAGGCTTGGTCTTATCCTGTTCATGGCTCTCCAAACTATGTGTGGGAAAGAAAATTGAAGGCAATAAATATTGTTAGAATATAAAGGATTGTGTGCTCGTTTTACCACGACGATACCCTCGTCTCCCAACCACAGGCCGAAGCCTCCCTATGAGCACCTTGACCTTGACCGAGAAGAGAATTCTGGTTGCAATCTATAGCCAAGAGAGGCTAAATGCACCAAGAAAAAGAATAGAAACAAAATTGAACAGATGATCCCACCCAGAACTAGCGCACCACTTTCCCCAGAGACCTGCGCATAAAACTGCCAACTGCAGTGCGCACAACTGGCTCTGCAATTCTGAGAGTGTGTAATAATGAAACTGGCGCCCTATATTTATAGTGGATTGGCCAATCTAACTGGGGCCGACCTGACCAGTCTAACTGGGCCGACTTCTCTTTCTGGGCATCAATAAATTCAATATAAATATATTTGTTCAACCGACAACCTGTCTAGGGTTTTCTTCA
>SNQJ01S0016486.1:57960-71522 GCA_010110895.2 Picea sitchensis
ATTAGGGTTGACTTCATCATGTACTAGGGCTTCTTCATTTCGTTCTAGTAGTCTGTATAGATTCCCTTCATGTCTTCCAATAACCCTAGCATCTTCTATGCTGGAATCTTTATGCCATGATAACACCTTTTCATCTATGAAGGATATTCGGTTTCCTTTGTCTTCTAAACATGATATTGATACAAGATTTTTTTCTAAACCAGGTACATATAGAACATTGCTTANGCCTGGAAGCTCCACTGTCGATTATCCACATATCGTCTTCAATTGTCCTGGTAAGTCCTGAGTAATGTAAGAGACTGATTGTTTCGCACATGTCTTCGGTTGACTGATAACTGGTCATGCCTTGATCCAAAACTTCAACTGTGTCTTTTCTCTCTTCTGAGAAAGTCAATAGGTGTGTTGAGTTAGGGCGCATCTGGATCTCTTCTCCTTGAGCGAGATGCTCCATCACAAGGTGCCGGATCTGAGAATTATGGTTTCTGCAACTGCTACTACTAGTAACCCTAGCTACAGTTCTTTGGAAGCTGCTCCTGCTAGTAACCCTAGCGACAGTTCCTCAATGAGCTCAATACCTAGCGGTTATGTTTCCTTCCTGCATTTTAGGCTGACTGAACGGTGTGTGGGCCCATAACCTGTTAGAATATAAAGGATTGTGTGCTCGTTTTACCACGACGATACCCTCGTCTCCCAACCATAGGCCGAAGCCTCCCTCCGAGCACCTTGACCTTGACTGAGAAGAGAATTCTGGTTGCAATCTATAGCCAAGAGAGGCTAAATGCACCAAGCAAAAGAATAGAAACACAACTGAATAGATGATCCCACCCAGAACTAGCGCACCACTTTCCCCAGAGACCTACGCACAAAACTGCCAACTGCAGTGCGCACAACTGGCTCTGCAATTCTGAGAGTGTGTAATAATGAAACTGGCGCCCTATATTTATAGTGGACTGACCAGTCTAACTGGGGCCGACCTGACCAGTCTAAATGAGCCGACTTCTCTTTCTGGGCATCAATAAATTCAATATAAATATATTTTTTCAACCGACAACTTGTCTAGGGTTTTCTTCAATTCTTTGCTTCCTTCCGGAGGATTCTAATCTCGTCATAGGTCATCATAGAGGTCCATACCTCCCGAAGCTACCATAATATTAAGAAATATAGCATTAAAATAATGGGGAAAATCCTCCTATGTCCCCCCCCCCCCCAAGAAAGAGAAATCCGGGCAAAGGATATTGTTGTCATCCAACACAAAATAGAAGAAGAAGAAGTATCAGAAGCACTGCTAGTCCAAGAAAAAGAGGTGCATCAATGACTACAATCCACCATGCAGAAAGAATAGAGCACTAGAGATTAAAATTGAGGAGCCTTTAGCTGAAAGCTGGAGATTCAAACAACTCCTTCTTTCATAAACAATATCAATAAATGAGGAAAAAAAAGAAGTTAACATAATATAAAGAAATTCTGGGAAGAATTTGGAAGATCCAGACCAGATCAAGGACGCAACAATTTAGCACTTTGAAGCCCTGTTTTATCAAACTAATGGAGATGATGATGCTTCCACCACACAATAAATGCTAGAGCACATTCCTCAATGTATAACAGATCAAGACAATTATGCCCTCATAAAAGAAATTATGGAAGTAGAAATTGTGCAAGCAAAATTTTTTGGGACTTGATTAAGCTAGATCTCAGGATAATGTTGAATCATGTACTAAGGAAGAAGAAAGTAGGTGGCACAACAAATTCAAATTTCTTAATTCAAATTCTAAAGGAGACAAATCCTTCTAACTTTTGAAGATTTCGACCCATCTCTCTTTGCAATTATTCCTACAATATCCCCACAAAAAATATTTCAAATTGTATCAAGCCCTATCTATCCAAGCTGGTCTCTAACAATCAAGGCAGATTCATAGAAAACAAGCAAATCACTAATAATATAGTCCTAGTTTAGGAGGCAATTCACTCAAGAAGAAGTCACAAAGATAAAGGCATGGTGATAAATCTTGACATGGAAAATTCCTTTGATCATCTCAAACATTCATTTCTATTCTCAGTTGTCAAAGCTTGTGGATTCTCAGAGGCATTCATTGATTGGATGAAATCTTGTGTAGGAGCATCTTGGATAGCTCCAATGATCAATGGTCGACCAACCCATTTTTTCAGATCCAGTAGAGGATTAAAGCAAGGGCATCCTCTCTCCCCTTATCTATACATCCTCATGGATGATTCCCTAAGCCAAAATTTAGAAGCATAGTGATGACTAGGCAGACTACCCGACATTCAAATATTCCGAGGCACCAAAGACATTAATCATTCATAGTTCACAAATGACATCCTCTTCCTTGGAGCTGCTTCTGCAATCATTGCAAAAAGGTTTAAGGAAGTACTAGACATTTTCTTGGTAGCTTCAGGAGGTAAATTCAAGTATACCAAGAGAAAAATGTATGGCTGGAAAATGTTGGGGCATCTTCAGGACATGATATCAAGAATATTCAGTTTCCCCACTGTTACAGAAATATTCCCTTGTGGACAGGTGAAATTTCCCTTGGATGATTGACCCTTATACCAAGACAGAAATAATGATTTGGACATTACCATTCCTATAAAATCATTTTGCTTATCGAAAAAGAGAGGAGAAGGTAAAGTAGGATGTACTCTGTTTACGATGTTTGTCCCAACTGCTCCTATCTGCAAACTTGATCCAATTCTTGATGCAAATCAATATCTGCAATGAACAACAAGAAACGAGCGACTTCCTTCTAATCTAATAGATTAGGCAAAGAAAATTCATCTATGCAAATCAAATTAAACATAGAAAAGCACATGAAACCACATACTTGAAGGAAATAGGCCAAGTATATTAAATGAGAACAAAGAAAACTTACAGACCACGAATGATGTCAGCTGCAACTCCTCCAAGCTTTCCTCGTCCAACCCTTGCAAGAATCCCATGATCATAAGTCTGATATCTCCAAGCTACCTGCTCTTCTCCATGGAAATCCATCATTATATAGGATTTGGAGGCTTAACCACCATGGAGAAGATCACTTACTAGATCCACTAAAATGGGATCTCCAAGATTTTTAGGGAGAAAATATCTCTAAAGGACTTTAGGGAGAAAATATTTCTCAAGGATTTTAAGGAGGAAATATCTCTCAAGATCCACCAAATTAGGATTTTGGTTTGAGAAAATATCTGAACTATCCATGGGATTCTCAACCTCTCCTTGAGATTAGGAAACTAAATGTGAGGTGGATTCTCACAATAAACTAATTTCCTTTTTATGAATATTAATAAATAATTCATGTGCACATAGTATTTTGACCTTCATATGATGTATTTTCCCTCCTCATTGACTAGGGATTGTGACAAAATGTTCTTTCATGGTGTCAAGGTGTATGAAACACTTATCAAGGTGCATATGAAACTTTTACGACACTTAGGGTGAGTTAATTAAGTGTGGCATTTTGATGTGTAACAGGTTCCCCCTAAAGTGTGAGGTCAGAAGAGAAACTGATGGCTGAAACACTTTACAAATTCTTCAATGCAAGGGTGTGGAGTTGTAGAACCTGACAGAAGCTGCAAAACACCATCAAACATTATTAATATATGTTTCATTTTCGAGGCAGGCATACCTATGCTCGGAATATGAGATGACTCAAAGCACGACTGTCGACCAATACACTGCAGATCCATGAAAAATACTAACTAAGGATATGGCCACTARAGATCCATACCTCCATGAGATGAACTAATTGTAGCCACRAAAAATACAGAGTGGAGCTACGAGATGATAAAACATAGACATGGACCAATACAATGTGGATCTATGTGACAATATATATATATCAACATGCTCAAATGGTCTCCTTCGCAGTCTGGGAAAAGCAGATAACAGAGTGAATGCTCAACCTAGGGTCTTCGTCCCAATATCGATGTGGTGCAAATCTATCCATGTGAATATATGATTTGATGTCGAACATGGTAGAAACCACTTGATTACCAATCATTGAGGTAAACCGTTAACAAGTGCGAGGGAAATCACCAATGATGTCAATGAATCTAAGGTACGCTAGTACATTCTATCGAATGTGAATAAATAAGATGAGGTCAAACATTCGTGGAATCATCCGATCAGAGGTCAATGATGTAAGCCTACTGTTGGAAGCGAGGATCCCTTCCATTGAGGCATGAAGGTCCCAAGGTAATAACTGGTTTCTAAGTCTAATTCCTGGATAATGTGTTGAAGTCRATAGGAAAAGACTCATCGAAGGAGGKCCTTGATGTATCCCCCATCATCGAGACAAAACTAACACAATAAAGTGATGTAAGATGGTGAATTGAATGAGTATGGATTGAAATAGGAAATGGACACTAGAAATACTACATATGGATGGTTTGAAGTGAAACTTCCCTTGAACATGATGAGGCATGACAATTGACTTGGCAACATTGAATCGACGAGTACCAAGAATGTAATGTGATGACAATAAGAGCACTCTTCGACTGGATGAAAAATTATGGTGACACATGGAATTGATATGACTCAGAGAAAAGCAGATTACCCAACTGTAAGACGAGACACAAACATGTGCCATTTTCAAAGGTGACAATAGCAGCTACCATAAAGGATCCCCCAAAACTTGACCCACTTCCATCAATTTTTCCCCCACCCAGATAGATGAGCACCTCTTTTTCATTTAACGAGCTCGAGGAGGGTAACACATGCTCGATATAACTCACCCTCGGTAAGTTCCTCTTCCTTTATTTAATGAATTGGAAGAAGTAAGGGTTCATTCCCATAGGGGCCTTCAATGTGTAGTTTAGCGAGTCCAAAGAAAGAAAACACGGTGGTTTTTCATGTTTAGAGAGTTTGAAAAGAACTTAAAGGCGACTCCATGGACGACTTTTTCATAAATTTAGTCTCCCAAGCTTGAAAAAAGTGTAAAACAATACATGGGAGAACTCTTCTAATCATGCTTTATTAGAGTGTTCATTTTTCGTAATTAGTCTTAGGAGGCCAAAAAAGAGATAAACTATCACTTGAAAGATCCCCTTTAAAACCTTTTAACGCATGTGAAAGGAAGAAAGATCACTGGACAATCTTTTCATGTTTACAGATTCTAAAAAGAGATTAAAGGAGACTCCAAAGAGTTCCTTTTTCATGTAGATTTTACGAGTCTGAAAAAGAGATAAAAGTGTACTCGGTAACCTATTCTCACGTATTTATGAGAACGAGAAAGAACAAAGACTAATCTCGATAACTTATTCTTATGTATTTACGAGCAAGAGAAAGAACAAAGACTAAGCTCGTTCTAGAAAAAGACTACTACATTATGATGGGAATGACCTTTGAATGAGGATGACTCCTAGCAGTGTGTCTCTATAGAGGTATTTTTCCCACAAATTCTTTGGTAGAAGTTGGTGGTTTTTCTCCAGCATGATGTCCAGTGGCTGGAGACCTGCCCCCCAAGCATCATTTCCTCGGACGATTCTTCTTCTTTCCTTTTTTAGGTTTCTGGTTACTAATGGAAACCTTTTCACTAGGAGAAAGGAAAATAAGGTTCAAGTACTCAATCCGAAGTGAGAATCGATTGTAATGGAGGGGGGTCTATTTCATTTTTTAACGAGCTTGACAAAGACAATGAATGATGCTCATCGAGACTAGGTACTACCAAAGGATGAGATGAATCGAAGGATTTTCGTACCTGATTTGAAATCATGTGTAAGGTGGAAACCTGCGTGGTGGGAGGAGTAGGCAAAGGAAAAACCCCCATGAGTGAGGAATCCTTGAGAAGACCTACACCTACACTCTCAAAATTATTCTGTCCTAGAAAAGGGACATTATTTACTGCGACATTTTTGAGATCTAGAGTTGTATACTCAGGTTGGACAACAATGATAATCTTTCCTTGATGGGGAAATCGTAATATACAAAAAATCCAATAAGCGACGACAATCATTGCATAGAACCAACTACGACCAAGTAAAAAATTATAATCCAGGGGTGTGTCGACTACTTTGATATCAACTGAAACAATCTTACCCTTCAAAGTCACAATGAAATATTGCAAGAGTCCGTGAGGTTGGAAACCATGTCCATCAAATGATTTTAGGGTGGTAGGGGACGTGGTAAGTGTAGGAGAACCAAGGTGTCTCCAACAAGGCAAAGACATGACACAGGTGGAGGATCCCTCATCCAAAACAGTATGCTGGATGTTCTTTCCACCAACCAAAACTTGAATTTGGAGTGCTAAGTGGTGGGAGAATTTCTCCTTAAAATAATCCAGATTAAACATAATCAGGTTTGACTCCTCAAGATCCATGAATCCAATGGATGACAACAAAGTTCTACGTTGATTTGGATAGTGTTGTATAACTTCGAGAGTTGACATAGCCCAAGGCACTTGTGCCAAATATTCAACTATGTTGTAGTTTTGGGTATAGCGAGAATTTGGATTAAATGTCGCTTTTCAAATTACGCTCATGGGCAGGCACAACGCGACGTCAGAAATCGACTTCTCTATCTGAAGAGGATTGGAAGATGGAGGAGGAGTAGATTTAAAAGGATGGTCGACAACTTTCCCTTTAGTTTGATCACCTGGAGGAGTGTCATAATTGTTTGCATGAGTTGTGACATTAACCGTTTTAAACATGTAAACCTCAAAGGTGCTCGTGGAAGCATCCCCATGGTGGGAATGACCTGGGTCGCCTCCTTGTGAAGGGACAAGGTTTTATGCAACCATATGTTGCTGCTGAACTAGTTGGGAGGTACCCTTCATATATTTAGAGACAACCTCACGATGAGGGCAGTCTTTTGTGTAGTGGTCTTCCTCACAAATCATACAAGGAGATTTAGGTTTCCTTGTTGATTGAGTATCAATAGACTTAGGATTATCCTTCTCATTAGAAGGTTTCTTGGATTTTCCCTTGTTTTTATTCTTACCTCCTGGTTCCTGAGATGAAGTGGATTGGATCGCATTCACCTCAGAGGTTTGAGTAGGAGTGGAAGTAGTTATGGTGTTTGGAATGGAATTAGGTTCCAGAGCTGGTCTTGACAGATCATTCAATGGATGAGGAGAATTAGGGATCAGATCGTAGAGTGTGCCAGACTGGGAGTAAACCAAGTCCAAATACTGCACACAGTTGATATCATACTCCTCAGTAACTACGTTTCCCATAGAAACATCACGGGCGATGGGAGGCAAGAGTGACTTTGTAAACCAATTCGTGAGGAGTTGGTCCATAATTGGAGCTTTAATCAACCGTCTTCATTGTCTCCACTCATGAATATGATCAGAGATGTGGGTGGAAGAGGATTTCCGGAGAGAGGTCAAAAGTTTTGTACCAGTCTCATACCATATAGGCAACTAAAAATGCGTCAAGAAATCCATGGAAAGAGAGTTAAAGTTGACAAAAGATTTACGCGACAGTTCAATGTACCATTTTGCTAAGACGAATGGAATCGTCCATCAAATATTTGAAAGAATACCATAAGTGGAAATTCATAACACGATTGTTAGGATCTTCCCGAGGTTTTTTGTCAAATTTCGAAATGCCAGACGGTAATTTGGAAGGGATGGCGGGCCAAAACAGGGCATGAAGGATGAGATCATTTGTTAAATGTGACAGATATGGAAGATCTAATGTAGCCAAGAACAATAGCTCTCGGTTAGGTTGTTGATACTGGTGATAAACATATTGCGTGGGAACACCAGTAGGACCGTATCTAGGTTGTGGCGAGATGACGAAACTAGATGTTCCTCCCTTATAAGGTGGTTGTTTGGGTTGTCCACCTATGTAAGGTGGTTGTCTTGTTTATCCACCCGTGTACTGTGATTGAACATATGGACCTCCTATGTACTGTGGTTGAATTGTTGGTCCCCCAATGTATGGCGGTGGAAGGGATTGTTGTATTTGAATCATAGGGTTTATGGATTGATAGGGTATAGTTCCTTGCGAAGGAATGCCCGTTGGATTGGGTTAAGTCCACAAAGGATTCACAACTCCTAGATATGGATGTCCAGGATACAAACCAGTGCTAGTAGGGATAGAAGGACTTGAAAGAGTAGTTTTCCCCATACTTGTTGATATTGCAACCATGTAGGTTTCCCATAGTAAAAAGTTTCCCTACAATTGAAGGTTGCTCCCCAGCTTAAGGTTTCCCTTCCATTGAAGATTGACCTCCAATGTAGGGAATACTAATTTGTGATGTGTGATATGGAGGTTGAGTAGCTTGTGTAACCATGGTTTTCTGAACGACTTGATTGCTGGTCATTCGACTGATGGGATGACCAAGTAAAGCGCTTGGCATGTGCATGTGTGAAAAAAATGAAGTAGGAATATTACCTGACTCATGTGTAAGAGGAGATGAATGTGAAAGTGTTTGAGTCAGGATCACCTAGGTCACCGATGTTTCTGGTGAAGAATAAGCACCAAAAGTAGAAAATATGGGAGTTGTGGAAAAATATGAATTCCCAAGTCCTTCAGGAAAATAAAAAATCGGTGGGTTCATGCCAAAAGATGGTGTAATGGTGGAAACATGTGGTAATAGATAAGAAGAATAAGAATCAATGTATCTCATGGACGGTGGATCAAAGAGTGGTTGAAAAAGTGGATCAGTAAATAGAGGATTCAGAAAAGATGTCAATTTTTCTACGAAGGTTGGGACCGGTTCTTCAATGTGATGGGAAATTATAGGAGCAACGCTCCCAGTTTCAGAAGTGTGATCTGTGATCATTTCTTCGTAAGAAAAATTATGTTGTGGTTCCTGAGTGTTAGGTTCCATACCTTGTATATTGTGAAAAAATCCGATCCTAAGGCCAACTATGAAAGACAAAGAAACACACTCCTATGAAAACTAAAAGAAATCAACCAAGCAACAATAGATTTAAGGATCTTCTGAACATGGGATATCAATCCGCCAATGAAGAAGTGAGAAGCAGTTACCCTGATATCCACATAACAACCCTTCCCGGTGCAAGCAACCCTCGATTTAGTGGGATCACCCTCCAAGGGTACTGATAGTGTGATATGATGTCTGCCCCAGGTACTGTGGGAATCCCCACACAGTCACCTCTGTAGGTACCTAGTTAAGGACACTAAGTTTACCAACTCGCAGTCAGTCTCCGGGGGGTATAGCTGACAGTCGGGACTAAAGGAATGAGAAAGATATCAAAGTATGAATCTCTTCAAGAGAACTGAAGATAAGTGGACCAGTAGGACTCCAGAGGGCCTCGAACAGATTTAGAGTTCACGAAGCATTGAGACCAAATGAAACCAATGGTTCCTCAAGAACAACCCCCAATATACAATATGTCTGCTACGATTGGTTAATATTTGGAGGGGTAATCTCCGTTGATCTCCCTCACGTGACCTCGTGTTTATGCCTTGTGTGAGAGGGACATCCCAACTATGCTTATACAAAAGTTGGATTTATACGCTCTTTAGTGTTCTACAATTTGTGTAGTAGTCTTGGAAAATTTTCTCACTTCACCTAGTCCAAAGACCCTAATCCTAGGATACTATTGGTGTGCTACAAAAACATATTCGAGTTGATTTTATTAGTGCGTGGTTGATTTTAATGGATTTTAACTCAAAGGGTTCACGAAGATGAAATTGATGATGTGTAAGAGACTCGTCTCCAATAGAATGAAAAAGAATGATATGCTATTATTTCTTTTAATGGATTCTATGTATGGGAAGGAGAAGAGTTATGTTCTTCTTAAGACAAGAAAGCACTCAAAACAATGCAACCTTCAATTTCTGGGATCAATACGATGCCAAACTAACAAGCAAATGATTTCGAAAACTGAAATGCACATGAAAAAATAGCTCTTTTTCCAAAACATAAACCAAAACAAACTTTGTAATGAATTCAAAATTCCTTCGTTTGATTAACTATGCAAGGAGATATGCAAACTTTTTACTTCTTAACTTTCACATGAAAGAGATATAATTTTAAGGCAGAATTATGAGGCAAAAATCAATCAAAGAAAGTGCACTCAAAGTGATGAGAATTGAAGGAAAACAAGTAGGAGATAACCTATTCAATTAACAACTCAATGATGCAAAAGAGAAAGAAAACAAACACTCATGAAAATCCTCAAACGATGAGCAACAAGAAACAAAAATCAAGCTAGGTTGTCATAAGAGTCCTAATCCTCCAGAAAAGTGAGATGTTTCAAATGAAGACAAGAAGGCTCAATACCAACCAACCTTTGCAAACCTTATTTGATGAACTATCCTAAATAGTCGAGGAATCTGAAAGCTTTACGAGACGAAGATCGGATAAACTCAAATGGAAAAAAAGAACTAAGGGATCTTGTTAACCCAAGGGGACCACAACTAAGAGAAAATTTTCAAACTCAAAGGATAAACATAAATGAGTAATAAATTCCCAACTCATAGCAAAACAAATTCAAGAGTATTCAAAGGTCTTTGAGCAAAAATATCCTCAGGATCAGACTGAGAAAAAGTGAGCAGAAAGGGGTAGAAAAACCTAGAAAAAGAGATCAATGCTCCTGTTTCTAAAGGAACATAGTGCTACAACGCTTTGGTATACACTACATGGGAGCATTTATCCTATATCAGCGCTCTGGTATACACAGTAGAGGAGCACTACCCTTCCTAAAAACTCAGAAAAGAGGCTAAAAACTCAGAATTGTTTTCCAAAGACTCTGTGAAATCTTCAATGAAGAAGAGAGAAAGGGAAGTAGATCAGAAACAAACAACAAATAATATCTAAAGGTGTGAAAAATATCAGACGATCCAAGGAAATAAAATTCAATGTCCTTCCCCAGTGGAGTCGCCAATTTCTGTTACAGAAATATTCCCCTGCGAACATGTGAAATTTCCCTTGGATTATTGACCCCTATACCAAGACAACAAAAATCATTTGGACACTACCATTCCTATAAACTCATTTTTATTATCGAAAAAGAGAGGATAAGGTAAATTAGGATGTAATTTGTTTACGACATTTGTCCCAACTGCTCCTATCCGCAAACTTGATCCAATTCCTTGTGCAAATCAATAACTGCAATGAACAACAAGAAGCAAGCGACTTCCTTCTACTCTAATGGATTAGGCAAACCAAATTCATCTATGCAAATCAAATTAAACATATAAATCACATTAAACCACATACTTGAAGGAAATAGACCAAGTATATTAAATGAGAACAAAGAAAACTTACAGACCATGAATGATGTCAACTGCAACTCGTCCAAGCTCTCCTCTTCCAACCCTTGCAAGAATCCCATGATCATAAGTTTGATATCTCCAAGCTACCTCCTCTTCTCCATGGAAAACCCTCATTATGTAGGATTTGGAGGCCTAACTACCATGGAGAAGACCACTCACTAGATCCACTAAAATGGGATCTCCAAGATTTTAGGGAGAAAATTTCTCTCAAGGATTTTAAGTAGAAAATTTCTCTCAAGGATTTTAAGGAGGAAATATCTCTCAAGATCCACCAAATTAGGAGTTTGGTTTGAAAAAATATCTCAACCATCCATGGGATTGTCAACGTCTCCTTGAGATTAGGAAATTAAATGTGAGGTGGATTCTCACAGTAAACTAATTTCCTTTTTATGAATATTAATAAATAATTCATGTGCACATAGTATTTTGACCTTCATATGGTGTATTTTTCCTCCTCATTGACTAGGGATTGTGACAAATGTTATTTCATGGTGTCAAGGTGTATGCAACACTTAGCAAGGTGCATATGCAACTTTTACGGCATTTGCAACACTTAGGGTGAGGTACTTAAGTGTGCCATTTTGATGTGTAACACCCACCATTGGGGATTGGAAACATTTCAAATATTTGGGGATGTCAATCTTTCTGAAATATTTTCACTCTCAGGCTTGGCAGGGCATATTAGATAAAATCGTCGCTCGAATATAAAATTGGGGAGTGTGGTGGCTGAATCCTATAGGTAAGATAGTCCTCCTCAAGTATGTCTTATTTTCCCTAACTATTTTTCAGTGTGCAAGACTATTGGCCCCAAAAGGAATTTTGGAAAATATTTCAAGGTACTTCCGCAACTTTCTATGGGAAGGAGTTAAATCAAACGCTAAACAGTTTCACTCAATCAAGTATCATATAGTATGTCAACCCTCAGGCAAGGGGGGGCTTGCAATACAAAATCCCAGTCTTGTGAATGTTGATTTAGGAGAGAAACTAGCCTGGCTGATCCAGATGGGTATCGGTGGCCGCCCACCTTTCCATCTGGCTCAAAACAGTTTTCTGGCATTTCTGGTAATTTACTATTTTTAGCAGTGTTTTTGGGTTCTGAACTTCCGGGGCCATTTTGAGGCCCTAAACGATGTTTTTTTGGGTATGTTTCTCTCGCAAAATAACATCTACGATGCTATTTTGTCTCGAGCGTTGTAGGCCTAGGATAGATCTTTCCAACGAGCTATCGTGTGCCCTAAACGAAGATCGTATGCAATAGTCATAACTATTGCATACNAAAATCAACCCAAACAAAGCCACAATACAAAGTACATACTCTTGGAAAAAATCTCTGCAAGATAGACTAGGAAAAACTGAGCAGAAAAGGGTAGAAATCACCAAAAAAGGAGATCAACGCTCATGTTTTCAAGGGAATAAAGCATTGTAGCGCTCTGATATACACTGAAGTGGAGTGATGATTACAAACCAATGCTCTGATATACACTCCAGGGGAGCGCTACACTTCCCAGAAACTCATAACAGAGGCCTAAAACTTAGAAAAAAACACCCAGAATTCCCATAATTTTGTGAAATTGTTAATGAAGAGGGGAGAAAGGAAATATATCTGGAAAAAACAACAAAAATGATCTAAAAGTGGGAAAATGCAGAGATGATCTAAGGAAATAAAATTCAATGTCCTTCCCCAATGGAGTCATCAATTTTTGTTACAGAAAAATCCCCATGTGGACAGGTAGATCTTCCCTCAGATTCTATACCCCTAATACTGAGACAAAATGATGGAAATGGACACTAACATCCCTTTGAGATTTTCTTAACTAGTTGAAAAGAGAGAGATGGATAAAGGGTGTGATGCACTTATTTCCGGTGTTTGTCCTCACTGCTCCAATTTGAGCTTGATCTCCAAACTCGTTCGCACAACTTGATACTTGCAAACCACGTACATCAAAGAGACACAATGAAGCTCCTACTCTAGCATACTAGATTAAACAAATTCATCTACAGTAGACAAGAATATGTAAAGATACATAAACTAGAAGGAAATAAGCCAAGCATATATTAATGAGAACATTAAAAATACACTTACAATCTGTAGATGCAATTGCAACAACCTCTCCAAGTCCTCTTCATCCAACCCTTACACAATGCTCCCAGGATCATAAGCTTGATATCCAAAAGCTTCCTCCCAATATCATAAGTTTGATACCTCTAATATGTCCCTCTTCTCCATGGAAATCCTTCATTAAATAGGATTTGGAGGCTTAACCACCATGGAGAGGATCACTCATCAGATCCACTAAAATGGGATCTCCAAGATATTTAGGGAGAAAATATCTCTTAAGGATTTTAGGGAGGAA
>SNQJ01S0016486.1:71532-100440 GCA_010110895.2 Picea sitchensis
ATAAGGTTCAACCCCAAAGAAAGAACCAAACATGGAGACCTAGGCCTCCAAATGAGCAAAGAGTCCATAATACCTTAGAACCGACTAATGTCATAGACCAAGAAGATACTCCTTCGTATTTTCCTTATGGGGATGAAAATTGGGAGAATAAGTTCCCAAAGAATAATGATGGGGGGTATGACTACATGAAATTTCTTGTTACCTTGGACTTTATCTTCACTACATATCCTCATGATTATTTCAATGTAACCCAAGAGAAACTTGAGGAAGGAAAGAAAGAGGCTAATAGGAGGGCCAAGATGGAAATTTTGAGCCAAGTGGATGAAGAATAAAGAGAGAGGCTTATGAAGAAAGAGTTGCAAGTTTATGCTAGACAAAAGAATGCACCCCAGGCTCCTCCCAGTGACCCTATATTTCCTCGGCTAGGACCCCCTGCACCATCTAAATAGAGTGTTCCTCCTCAACCAACATTGCCAAGGAATGATGAAATAGACTTGAATATTGGCATAGCTAGCATCTTGGAAAAGGTAAATGTACCAATACCTCTCACAAAAATGATCAAGATTCCTTCAATGAGAAACAAAGTTGAGAGATTCCTTAGGGTACTAGGGGAACCTAGAGACCCTTCTATATTGATACAAGAAAACCATTGTAGATGATACTATGAAGAGCATCCACCTTTCTTCGTTTTCCTAGAGTTAAATAATAAATGGCTCCACAACTGTATGTTGGACTTTGGGGCATCTACAAACGTCATGAATTTAAGAGTAATGAGACAATTGGGCTTGGAAATCATGATACCTTATGGGAGTGTCCGTGGAATTGATTCCAATGTCATTAGTGCATATGGTTTGATAGAAAATTTAGAAGTTCTCCTTGAAAGATACCCTAAAATAGTCTTTGTGATGGACATTGTGGTTGTTGATATACCTGAAATTTAGGGAATGCTTTTATCTAGGAAGTGGGCTGCAACACTAGGTGGTACCTTACAGATGAACTTATATTATGCTACTATACCCATGGGAAATGAAGCACATATTATTCTATATAATAAACCAAGGAAAAGATCCCATGTTGAAGATTTTGATAGTGACCTTGAAAATGATAGCTCCCTAGAAAAAGACCAGTCTGAAGAACTTATGGATTCCTCTCGAATTTGATTCAGATGACCTTCCTTTCTCCCAAGAAGATGATATTGGTGATAAATTATGTCCCAAAAGGGAAGACTATCATAAGTAAATTGATAGATACAAGGATACAATTGTGGGTTCTGTTACGATCTTGAAAAGGGGAAGTGAAGAAAGGTTAAGTACAAATGGACAAGAGGAAATTTTCGTGACAAAATCCCACCCCCTCCCTCCCTTGAAGCAAGACGACATGGCAATTAAAGAAACAATTGGTCTCAAGGAGGATGATTATAAACAAGGAGAGTTGGTCTTGATGTGGGTCAAGAGGAAGGGCTAGATCAATACATGCAAGGAGTCTGATAAATTTTGGTTGGGCCCTTACAAGGTTGAAAACAAATACATCAATTTTTCCTACTATATATCCACGCTGGAAGGAAGGAGATTGCTACTACCCATTAATGGATCCCTTCTCAAACCCCATCAGAGGGAGGAGGCGTGACTTCTTGACTGTAGTTTAGATTAGGTAGGTTAGGTAGGGAATTTTGATCTTGCATTGCATTTGCATATATGTTTGCATCATGCATCCATGATAGTATAATTTTGCATTCTTTTGCATATACATGTCACTGCTTTACCATTTTTCATATTATGCATCCATGTTAGGAAATAACATTGGTCATTGCATGATTTATTTATGATGTATAATTGTAGTAAAATTTTCTTTCGAGCATTTGATTTACTACTAACCCTAGTGGATCACATCCTCGGTCTTTACTACTAAAGTGTTAGTGTTGTTATAAGTGGGTGCAGGATTGCAAGTCTTGTACAACCAAATATGTTGAGGTTCTTGTGCGCTCTACGGTGAGCACATGCCCCCATGTTGGTGCCAGATGTTAACCCCCCATTCCTAGGGGTAACTAGAGGAAGGCATGTCTCATGGCCCACAATGAAGACAATGATATTGACCATGATGATGATCACCATGTCCACAAATAGCAGCCCAACAACCCCCCTCAAATTGCCTCTTTTACATTGGATTAGTTAAGCTCATAGAGGAAGTCATGTCTCATGGCCCACAATGAAGACAATGATCCCGACCATGATGATGATCACCATGTCCACAAATAGCATCCCAACAACCCCCCTCAGATTGCCTCTTTTACTTTGGATTAGTTAAGCTCATCACATCCAATCAACTCAATGTATGGAGAAGGTAATCCAGCCTCACCATGAGGTATGTTGGTCCTTCTTTCAAGTGAAGCGTTGTTCTTAATCTATTAGTCATGTGAATGAGGATCATTGGTTGAAGTTGGATAATGGATCATAGTCTCAAGAAGTTATGTTTGTTTCCTTGTTTAACCTTGGTAGCCAACATCTATGCCCTAATCCCACATTGTCATTGCCTAGGGAAAAGAGGTACTACTGGGGATCACTCACAAGGGTAATGTTTTGTTTGCCCACCATACTTAACAATTTCCATCTTGGAGCTTGTCACAATGCACTAAAATTCAATAATGGGTCATGGTCCATTATTTCATGAGAAGAGGGGTTGAAGGCCGGGAGCTTGATTGCATTTGCTAAGAAAAAGAAGAATAAAGAAAGAATAATGCTAAAGAAATAAAGAAAGAATAGCAAAGGACTCTCAAAAGTTAGTTCAAACTTGAGCTCTACCATTTTCGCGTTCGCCCCAGTCCCAAAGCAGTGTTGCTATAGCTTGAAACCTTATAAAGGGGATTTGAAAATATGATAAGAGGATAAGAAAAAGGCATATTAAGGGGTTTGGAAAAACTTAGTGGTTAGAAAGTGCTAACTCAAGAGCAAGCACACCCTCCACAAAGGCACTCATAGAAATGGACTCAATGACACAATAAGCAATAAAGTAAGCCCAACATATACCACTATCACACTTACTCTTGAAGGGTTCTTTTATTTCACTGTCTCCCCCAGGAAATATCCCTCTACATAGGTGTTTTCTTTCACTGTTTTGATTGTCACACCTAATAGGGTCAGATGAAGATCCTCCCATATTCAAACTTGTCAACTTATATAAAGTCCTGAGCTAATGTGAAATTTGAAGGGGATACTTGATGTGGATTATTCATGTGGCTTATATCTTAAGTAGCAACTTACTTTGCATGATTCAAGGACTGATATATCTTATGAACATTGAATTTACTTGATTTCATATTTTTTTTTTATTTGGATGCCCCTGACAATGTCCTTTGAAGGACGCCTAGGCTTTCACCTAGGACATTATGCCTCTATTGCAAGATATGGCACGTGTGGAGATTTGAGTCACCTAATGGCTTGAAACATTTAGACATTGGATCTCACATCTTCAAGACCTTGGATGATGGACATATGTGCTTGATTTTGATAGATATGGTCATGGTGGGACAAAGATGGGAAGAAAGCCCACACCCTAGGCTCTACACCCCAAAGACTATCATGCATTGGATGGAGGATGTTGCATAGGGAGATTATTGGAGGATACATAGAGACAATATACATCCTTATCCTCTTTGGACACCATCCCTTGCACCTTGGATGCTCGACATTTGGATGATGACGTCATTCTAGGGTTTGATAGAGATAATGGTGTTTGCTGCCACTTGGACACCAACGATGACTTGAAATGTGGCATACCATTCTTCCTCCATTCTTTCACCTAAAACAATGACACATGGTCTTGGAGAGTCCCTCCTATCCCATTGGAGGCATGCAATCACCACATGTGTGACCATTATTGTATTATTTTTATGATTTTGACATTTGTAGAGGCTAACTTGAGGGGACGACCCCACTTGTAACATGATTATTGACTTTTAGTGGACACATTGAGCGCTAGGGTTTCCTTATAAATAAGGCTAGTGATCCATTTCATTTTCATAATCACTTCTCCCCCCACACTTGTGAGTAGGATCTCTAGAAAATTTCGTTCTCTTCTCTTTTTGTCTCTTGGATCTAGTACACTACTCGTGGAGGAGGATTTCTTTGTAGATTCTTTTCTTTCTTGGATGATATCTTGTTGCAACTAGGGTTTCTCTTGGCATAACTACTTGGATAAGTAAGTGATTTTCTTTAAGTTTATGTGTTTTCTCATAGCATAATTTTTAATTGCTATCTTGTTGCATGTTACTTTGTCCTAGTAAAACCCTAGGAAGGAGACATAAGTCTTTCTCTCCTTTAACAATTTTGTTTGTTCAAGATTGGTGAAGGCATTAAGAGACCTAGCCTCTTGCTAATATTCAAAGTCTTAAGGCCCAAGAGGCTTTGCAACTTAAGGTTTTAATCTTAGTCATTTGATCCTTGACCTAGGTCATCTAGAAGAGGGAAAATGACATCTAGGGCCCAAGAGGCTTTACACCCTAGAAATCATTTTCTTGAAGGTTTAACTCCTAAGGTCTAATAGGCTTTGCACCTTAGGGTTTGAATATCATTCTTCTTGATTTTCTAAGTATATCTTCAAGTGTTTCATGCTTGACCCCATTTTCCCTAAAAAAGACAATGACACTAGTCTAGAACTCTCCTTGTGGTGAAAACATTCTTAGAATTAGGCATTCTCTTTCCTAAATCAATTTTACTAACCCTACCAACTCTAACCCTAGAAAACAAATGATATTTATTTTTGCTATCATAAAAGTTTGCTACAACCACTAGGGTTTACTTTAATTGTTGCATACTTACTTGGAATAGTGGATAAATATACTTAGAATTCAGATCTAGCAATTGGATGTTGTTGCACATGATCAAGGATAAACTTATATGCTAAATTGTGAAATTTATGGGTTCTTTTCCCTATTGTTGTTACACGGTGTTAATTTTTGTTATACATTGTCTTACAACTGTAATTTGCAACAACAATTGGTTTATTTTCTTATCCAGTGTCTAAGAGGTCATTAATCAGTCATATAACTTAGTAATTGTCTATATTATGCTTTATATTGTTTATTGTCTCATATAGGTGAACCAATTACCTCATTACCTTCCTTACCTCTCCTAGACCTAGACCTAACATTTAAGTGACCAAGATACGGGGCTCTAGGCTCGACTAGTCTTGCTACTTGATTCCTTGAGGTCACCAAGGAAACCTCCCTGGTGTTGGACCTTCTTCCATCACTAAAACAAAATAAGTATCTACTTAGGTGAGAATGGTAGAAACTTTCGATTGTTACACAAGATTGAGATTTTGTTGAGGGTACTAACAAGACACAAATCCCAATACAAAAATGTATGTAGCATCATATATTTCAAAGACAATCAAATATATAATATATCTATTCTTTCAAAGTGAATATTGACACACTTTACTTGTATGGCCTATCTTTCCACAATAAAAAATACTTTATTACTTGTCCAATTTTGTTAGTCCCCGAAGGTTTGTTGCCATCATTTAGTTTGCAAATATTTTTTTTCACTTGAAATTTGTTGCAAGCATTGTCTTTAAGAATCTTGTGACACCATCACTACTAAACAACTTGTTCCATTCTTCTTTTTAAGGAATTTGTCGTACAACTACTCAAAAATAAGATTAGTAAATTATGATGTGACATTCAAAATATGTTGTAATAATTTTTTTGAAAGATGATGGTCGACTATTTAAGGTAATCACAACCAAGTCTTCTTTGTCTACTTTCCAACCATTTTCTAATAGTTGATATCTTATGTATTTACTTTTCCATAACTGTTCTTGAAGTGAGTCACCTTTTACTATATCATGGAAAACAATACATTTAAAAAAAGAGGCTATGTTTATCTGATGTTTCTTATAACTCCTACAATCGTGTATAGATTGTATGAGGAACCTCACCATCCTACACTTGCGAAACATCTCATCAATCATGAATTTTTTTTATATGCATGGTGGTTTACTTATTATTGATATCAAATTCATCATGCTCTAGGATCACTTCGTCTCTAATGGCTTACAATGTTGCTTAGTTATGAAACTCTTCATGTTGCTTAGTTATGCAACTCTTGCACCTCTTTACCGATAACCACTTTTAAAAAACAATGATACTAGGAAATAATCATTCATTATTTCTAGTGATAAAATTATGTCGATTAAACCTTTGACTACCTTCCAATATAAGGTTTCTCGGAGTATGCTTCTTACATTATCCATGTTTTAAGAAATATGATAACACAATACATTTGAATTAAACACCAAAAATTTAAGAACTTTGTCTCAAAATGTGTTAACTAGCCAATCTCTTTATTTGTAGTTGTAACTCAACACCATTAACCGCCATTCCAACATGGCAAAGTGCATCCCTATTGATGTCCCTTCACACCAATTTTTTTGCATGTTATAATAAATTTTTTTGCATGTTAGAATCATTTTTAGATGCGGATAAATGCCTTTCATATGGGTTCTAAGTAGCACAAAGTTTAAGTGGGTTGTGGTAGGTAGGGGTACTATAACACTCATGTGGATGCACTATAATGTCTTTATAATATGAATGGGCTCTATGTATATCATCATGTTATGTGTGTTGTATGTGATATATGTCCTCATTTGTGCATACATTTTCTCTAATATCCCCCCACTCCCACCTTCGTATGAGGGAGGGGGTGCAGGGAATATTAGAGAAAATGTATATACATTTTCGGGGGTGCAACGTAAGTTCTAGTGGTAGGGGTGGGAAAGAATATTAGAGAAAATGTATATACATTTTCGGGGTGGGGGAATATTAGAGAAAATGTATATATATTTTCTCTAATATTCCCCCCCACCCCCGCCACTAGAACTTACTTTTCTTAAGCTTCATCCACACCTAATTAAATTTTGGACTTATCCTAGCGATGCTACCTTTCTTCTCCTACACCACAAATCATGTAGATTCGATAACTATCTATGCAGAGCCTATAGATTTAGCCACGCCTGGGATGAGATAGAAATCAATACCGGACGAACAAAACAACTTCAACTCCCCAACTAGATTTGATAAATGATATTTAGCTTTTTCTTTTTATATAAGATGAGTTTTGAGATTAATATCTTATTCAAAGTTATTTATGATTCATATTTCATGAATATCATTCACTAATGATTAATTTTTTATGAACTTGAATACGATTCATGATATCATTTATTAATGATCAATTTCTCATGAACTTGAATATGATAACTTAATAGTAATCAAATCAAGTGGTGCTTAGTGGTGCTCACATGGCTGAAGAAGCGAGATTGAAACCAGTGAACTGAATCACAATCAATTGTCACCATCGAGACTTGCACCTTGTACCCAAGACTTCCAAGGAAGGTCGCCCATTCAGAAACTTCTATGGCTCAAGTGCACTTAACTATGAAGTTTCCCCCCATTGTTTAGCTCATAGAGTTTTTTCCCATAGTCAAGTCCACTTAATGGTTTTCCCCCATAATCAAGTCCACTTATTAGTTTTCCCCATAATCAAGCCCACTTAGCTCATGCTCAAGCCTACCTAGCATTTTTTCGGTAGTCAAATCCATTGAGCGCATGGTTAAGTATCTTGAGTTAAAGGAGTATTAGAATGGATAGTCTTCTCAACTAGTCATAGTTATCAAATAAATGAAGAAGGCTAAATATTCTAATTTTCCAGTTTGTCTTTATTGAAATTTGACTAGATAAACTTTGCCAATATGGTAATTTTGGATAGACGAAATTATTGTTTTAATGAATAAATGGATTCAACATATTCAATACCCTTATTGCAATTAGATTGTACAATGTTAACATTTAACATCTACAATTCCATCGATTGAATAGTTCCTTTTCTTTCAGAAGAAAATTAGCACAAATTATATTAGTAAATAATTTTTTACATCGACAGATCATGGATCAATGAAACAAGTACTTAAGGTCTAAAGGCCACTCATCACTCTCCAAATGCCTAATCTCAACTTCCAAAGACAAGAATAACAGATAATAATCATGTTCGATGTGCCAACCAAGAACTAATAAAAAGGAAAGAGTATCGTTGTACCCAAACAAAGGAGATAAGCTCTCCTCCCACCACAAAAACATAACAGTCACTTCCAACATAGATGGAGTAAGACTATTAGAGAATTTTTAAAAACTGAGGAGGGCCCTCATTTTCATCGTCCCAATTGTAGTATATCAATCTTCCTTTAGGCGCCAAGAGTGCTTGTTTTGATAATTTATTAACCTCCTCATTCGATTCCCTGAAGATGTGTTGAAAGTAGGTGCCTTGGAACGATGTCGCCGGGTCCCGAATTTTGCGCTTCCAACCTTCAATATTGGTAGCTTGGAGTTTTCCTTTTTGTTCCAGCCAATCGATGACCACCTTGGAGTCCCCCAACATCTGAATATGGTGAATATCCAGGAAATTTTCCATGACAAAAGTAGCCCGCGCTCCAACTAATTCAACCTTTGTATTGGATCCTTCTCCGTAATTGAATACCCATCTAACATCCAGAGCATTTAATCTTTTCAAAGATCCCCTGCCCCACAATTTTCTCCCCCATCTATGGATGCCCCATCGAAAAATGTCAAAGTGAATCCGTTTAATCGAAGAATCAGACTCAATCTTAATGCTTGCGATTTAAACTCTGTTTGATGGCTAGTGAGCAAACTTAACGTCCTGTTGACAACGATACCGACATAGGGTACCTTCCCTTCAAACACATATTGATTCCGCTCCTTTCATAAGAACCAACTCAACAAAATGAGTAGTTTTTTTTATGTTGCTTTGTTTTGAAGCCACGTCTCCATACAATCATTTATGTTCTGGCCAATCTAGGAATAATTCAATTTCAGAGAGGATAAACAATTTGTCCAGACCACCTGAGTAAAATGACAGTGGATGAATAAGTGGGCGCTATCTTCAACGGCTTCTCTGCACATGTAGCAATAGCCCGGTCCCACCCACCCCTTTTTTTGTAAGACGTCCCATGTTAGAATGCTATAATCAGTAGCCAGCCATAAAAAATGGATAATTTTTAATTGAATTTGCCATTTCCAGAGGTTATACTTCCACCCGCTCCTGATCGGTAAGGTCTGTGTAGATAAAATTGCATTGTAAAAATTCCTGACAGAGAGTTTTCTGGATGAGTCGCCTCCGTTCCACAATAGTTTGTCCTCTACGCCTTCCTGGAGGGTGATCCCCTCATGACTAAGCTCCACTGTATAATTGTTCCACGCAATGGCCTGTGTGCCCAATAACTCCAATTCCTCGCTACTCCTCCATACCTCTACAAAAGTAATATGATCCCTCTCTGTTGATGCTTGTGCCAATGTGGATACGTTCTTTTCCTTTAGTGAGGTTATGAGCTCATCGGTGAGGAACGATCTATCTCCCATGCCCAAAATCCTATCGCGACCCACAACAATTAGATGGTATGCTCCAGGGCACTAGCTAAGCCAGTGGTTGATGAATGGTAGCGCGCGACTGAGGCTTGTCCAAATTCTCAATGTTGAAGTGCAATGATGTGAAGACTGTCTAGTCGATTTTATGAGAGTGGCATTGTATAAATACTTTTCTTTAATCACCTTCTGCCAGATACTAGGCTGTGTTATTACCCTCCAAAGTGTTGATGCATTCAAAGCTAGATTGAAAAGAGGGAGATTACAAAATCCCCAGTCCCCGAGCTTTTTTGGTCTGGAGTGGACCTCCCATCTACAGAGATAGTACTGTTGAGTGTCCGAGTGACCTGTCCACAGAAATTGAAACATCAATTTCCTAATTCTATTTAAAATAATTCAAGGCAGAGCTTCCATAGACATCCAATATACAATTTGTCCTTCCAAAACCGTTTTTACCAATATGTATCTCACCCCCAACGATAGCCACCTGTTGCACCAAATATTGATCTTATTTGAGACTCTAGTAACCAACCAGTCCTAGTTTGCTGCGCGCCGTGCTCCTGTCTTCAAGAAGTAATCCAGATAACAAAATCCTAGGGAAAGATCGCTAAATATGTAGGGCAGAAAAGTTTTAAAAGGGGTCAACTCTAGGTTTGATAGTCCTTCGAAATGGATTGTAGATTTAGTTTGATTCACCGACAGCCCTGAGGCTTTGCAGAAGCAACTGATAAGACTATCAATCACTTGCCATTCATACATTTTAGCCTTTGACAGAATGAGGACATCGTCCACAAATAGGAGATGTAGAATTCTTGTCATTCTGGAAACCTTGATCCCAAAAATATGTCCTTCCTCAAAACTATGCTTCAATAATAAGCTGAGTCCTTCCATCACCAGGATGAATAGGAGGGGTGATAAAGGGCATACTTGTCTGACTCCCCTTCCGGTTATGAAAATGTCTGTGGCCTCCCCATTGATTAGAACATCAAAGGAAGATGAAGTGACACATGACATTATCCAATTAGTCCTCTGAAGCCCCATTCCAACTTTGAGAAGGATCAGTCTAAGAAAGTCCCAGTCAATACAATCGTACGCTTTCCTTAGATCCAACTTTAACACAAGGGCTTTCAATTTTTTTTTTTTATATATACTATGAAGACTCTCATGGGCTGTGCCAATTGCATCCTGAATACCTCTACCTTTAAGAAAACCCATCTGTTCAAAGGAGATAGTTAATTTTTACTCTGGTTCTTACCCCATTATAAACCAAAAATACCAATTTACTCCACAACAAAACAATTAATATTGTACACTTAAATATATACTGTCAGATTTGAAATATTAAATATATACTGTCAAATTTGAAATATAGATTTCATGGATTGAATAGTTCTTACCCCATTATAAGCCAAAATTACCAATTTACCCCACAACAAAACAATTAATATTGTACACTTAAATATATACTGTCAGATTTGAAATATTGAATATATACTCTCAGATATGAAATATCTAGTAAACCAATTAATACTATATAAGCTGTCAAATGTTACTATTTCAAATTAAACAGTAAATATTCCAACCTATACCACATTAATTACTATGCTACTGAGTACATATTAATAGCCATGAAAGACATTAGTTTATACAACATTAATTACTATGCTACTTAGTGCATATTAATAGCCATAAAAGACATTATTAATAGCCATAAAAGACATTAATTTGGATAGGTACTAAACAATCAATTAATATTATAAACTTAAATATATACTTTGTCAGATTTTAAATATTGAATATATACTATCAGATTTGAAATATCCAGTACACCAATTAATACTATATAAATATATACTTTGTCAGATTTGAAATATTGAATATATACTATCAGATTTGAAATATCCAGTACACCAATTAATACTATATAAACTGTAAAATGTTACTATTTCAAATGAAATAATAAAATATTACAACCTATACAGTATCGGTTCGGACTGTCATTTTCTCTCTTGTTCGTTCTGTTGTTTAAACACGGACGGTTTTCTCCATTAATGGTTTTTGGGAAGCTCAATAAATACAGACAACTTACGTACCACAACGAATAATATTTAAAATCCATGAGTGAACAGTCAAGTCTCGTGACCACGGCCGATATACCGACACCGCTCCACAAAGGGTTTGTGACTTCGACTGAGAGCATTAATGCAGATGTGATTTGAAGCGATCGCCGGACATTTTGATCGTAAGTGAAACCACTAACGCGGATGTGATTTGAAGGCATCATGGAGGACGACAAATACAGGACTTATAGCGTTAATGGCGTGCACGGAGGACGATAAATACAGGCCTTGTAGCGTCACTGGCGTGCATGCGAAGACAAGATGCGTGATCCCAATTATGATTCGTCCAATCCTTATGGTGCTTTCATAGGTTTCATGTCAATAAATGTTTTTTGAACGGATACAGGTAGTTCATATCTGGGAATCTTGGAAATTTTTTAGGTTATTGAACGGATACAGGTAGTTTATATATGAGGATTTTTGAACTTTTTTAGGTTACAGTTTTTAAAAAAAATTTAGAAGAATTGTTGGAATTGGACTTGTAGATATCAGTAGTAATGTAGTGGTTGAGATTCTACAATTTTGATATATCTAGGGTTTTTTTAAGAACTGGATCTATTTATACATGGATCCAGTTGAGTTTTAATTTTCTCCCTATTGTTCGGTGTCTTTGTTTGGACATTTTGAATATGTATTTTGTAACAAGCACAGAAATCAGTCCTGTGTTATGACTGATATTCTTCCTATCTGCACATAATAGTTTTCTTTATAAATGAAATTATATTATAATATATTTTTTAGATATTTTTCTATTGGAAAAGTATTGGATCCATTTATGTATTCAAAATTATAATTTGAATAATGGAAAATTGTAATTTCGCCAATCATTATATGATAGGTTTTAGATGATAATTGTTAAAAAAAATCCAAAAAATTAAATATTTACAATTATCCAAAATAAAATGTCAAGTTTAAAAAAATATCATAAAATTAGTTGTTTATGCTATTAGCTATTTTAAGATTTCACATGTTAATATAAAATCCGATGTCACATGCTAATTTAAATTTATAATCAACTCTTTTTTAAAAGATTGTTCAAAATAATGGTGATTAAAATGAATTTTACAGGAAAAGAATTACTGTGATATAAATTGGAATATATTATTTAGTTAAAGGTTATATTTTAAAATGTTATGAACATCAAAATAATTAATGTTTTGTAGATTGAGATATATATTATTGGATTTTAAGATGTCATATTTCAATGTAAATTTGCTCTAAATTGGTTTTTTTTTCAGACTCAATTTTACAGTTATCAATATACACCTCACAATAAAACAACTAATGTTATATGGACTATGATATGTACATGCTCAGGTGCGGAGAGCATACTTTGATAGTATATAGCAGTGTGTATATTGATATTGGCTATGACAAACAATATGAATTATCAATATACACTTCACAATAGCTATCAATAGCAGTGTGTATATTGATATTGGCTATGACAAACAATATGAATTATCAATATATACTTCACAATAGAGCAATTGATGTAGTATATCTTGAAATATATACCATTTGAAATAACTAAATTTCAAGCTAGATAATATATATTTATTATTTGTTATGAAAATACATTATTCTGATTACTATCAATAATTTATATCTCAAAATAAAATAAACAAAAATTAAAAAATTAAAAAAGGTAAAAAATTAAATAATCAAAACTACTAATTTATAATAATAAATAAAATAAGTATTTAAATATTATTGATCACTTTAAATAACTAATAGTTAAAAACAAAATAAACAAGAATAAAAAAAATGATAAAAAATAAATAATCAAAACTATTAATTTCCAATAACAAATAAAAAAATAAGTATTCAAATTAATACATGTAGTTAATTTCATTTCAAAACAAAACAAGAGAAATTTGCAAAGCAATTACTTCCCATCTTTACTTATAAAAGAGATATATAATGAATAATATCTCCAAAATAAATAAGATGAATTTATTATGAATAGACAAAGTTTTAAAGGAAATATTTGTATGAGTGTGTATATTTCCTAATCATAATGCTAGACAAGTTTTATATAGAAAAACTAGATATTTATATAAATATGTTTAAAACTATATTTATTCTCAGTATATAAATATGTAAGTTAATTATTATTTAACATTTTAAAATATTGTAAAATTTTTGAAAATATTTTGATTAATACATTGAGTTTGAATATTTATCAGAAAAATTAAAGATTAAATTATTTGTAATTTTTTAACTCTATTTTGATTAAAACATTGTGATTTGAAAATATTTATCTTAAATTGGTAGAAAATTAACATAAATCTGGTGTTAAAATAAGGACATTCTAAGTTGAATGAAAATATTTATCTTAAATTGGTAGAAAATTAACATAAATCTGGTGTTAAAATAAGGACATTCTAAGTTGAATGCCATCCATATGCATCCTCAAATAATAAACAATTATACTCAAATGAATAAGATGAATTCTATATTTAGACATAAAGTGAACACATTTGTGTATATACAAGTTTCATACCTATAAATAGGTAAAAATATATTTAAAAAAGACACACACACACACACACACACATATATATATATATATATATATATATATATATATATCACAATTTCAAAATATCTCTCACAATATTGACCTTCCTAACCTCCTAAGTCATGAAAATTATGGTGATCTTGGAACACTTTTCTCAATGTTTTTTGAACATATAAATAAGATTCTAAAGAAATCTAAGTAATCTCTTATCTTTATAAAGATCCAATAAACCGATTTTAATCTCAATGAACAGTAATCATCATCATTATTAGTTTTTGTTATTAGCCTAAAATGGCTCTGGAACACACACACACACACACATATGGAACTCAAAATATCAATTTATTGTTTGATTTCTCTTATATTGTTTATGATGGTGAAACCGAAACCTGACAATTTATGTTAAATGATAAAAGGTTTATATTGTTTATGATGGTGAAATGACACTTTATGTTTTATGATAGTGTGCTGAAATTAAAAATGTTTTACTTCATTTCATTTATAAACATCAATTTCAATTTTGTTTGATTTGCAAATATAGTTGAATAGTCAAACATATCATCATTATAGTTTCCGTTCTATTTGTAGATATTTTTATAAGTTGAAGGGTTCATAGTGTCATCATAGGGTTTATAGGGTTGAAGGGTTGTAGATATAAATATTTGATAGTCGTGAGCATTGACAATTGCCAAGTTTTCATTAGGTGATATGGATTTTATTCCGTTCCATTCAAGTGATAATCAATCGACTTTAACAATGCTTTTGTAAATTTAAGCATATCGATCATCGCATCAATTTAGGACCCTCCCTTATTTTGACAGGGCACATACTCATATCCATCCAAAACTTAGTAAAATCCATGTTCAAAATTGAAAATTCACAATGAAATGATAGTCCAACACTAAACTAGTTATGTTCATCCTTGGTTTCTTTTCGAACTTTCAATATATTCATTCAAGAAAATGTGAAATAAATAATAGTTTTCATAATAATAATAATAATAACAACATCTAACCTTTGTTAACCTTCGTTAATGTAAAATTAAAATATACTTTAATATAAGTAAGTGAATTTCATTAAAATTTATATTGACATAAATTGCTTATGTACCGAAAAGGGTTGATGGATTATCAATCCTTTGCACATTGAAAGTATTCACTAGTGCCATTAATATGACACCTATGAGTGTTGTTCAATATCACAGAATAACTTTCTATCCATTATCAATCCTATGCACATTGGAATTATTCACTAGTGCCATTAATATGACACCTATGAGTGTTGTTCAATATCACAAAATAACTTTCTATCCAAAAATTTGTAGGAATAACAACGCACCATCCACAATACAAGGTCTACATTGAGTAAACTCCCAACTTTGTTATCAGGTCACAAAATCACATTTTTTTTTAACTTAAGTTTTTCAATCAAACTTAATGAAAACTATGTTTAATGTGTAGAATATAAGTAGTATTAGGTTCATCATACACATTTGTCAAGTAGCTCATAATTTCAATTTTGTTTGATTTGCTTCAAGACATTGAAATCTAAATTCACATTATAGCAATTTAATATATCAACACTTTTGGAATCAAAATTCACAATTTCATAATTAAAATTGACACTTTTTAGGATGTCTTTAATTTTTTTAATTAGGATAATCGTAAAAAACAAAAATGTTACGGGCCAACATGGTGTATAATGTGTACAAATGATGGAGAATTAGTAAACCATTTATTTGTACAATGTCCATCTGAAAAAGATGTATGGAATGAAGCAATACAATTGACACTTTTGGAATCAAAATTCAGGAAAAAAATTATGAAATTGAGACTTTTATGTGCCATAGATATTTCACAGTGGGCTCCAAATCCTCTCCTATGTCTCCTCTATCACTTTCAAACTAGAAAGGTTCAATTGTTATGTTTCCTCTATCATGGTTGTGTTCCTCATCCTCATAGGTAGAGGATCTCACCAGTTAATTGAATCTAAAGAAATTTCCTCTTAAGTGGATGCTAATCATACACTAACTTGAATTCTCAATATAATCCAAATTCAGTTAAAAAAATGAAAATCTAAATGCAACAAACCAAGCCTTAGTAGATGGTGTTAATTTTTATTCGTAGAATGATATTATTCCTAGAGATATTAATAGAGAGGGGGATGATTTTATGAAATGTACTACATTTAGTGAAAGTTTTTCTAAGCCATCAATAGTCCCTTATAATGACACGAAAATGGGTCCTAGTTTTGATATGAAGTTATCATCTTCATATGAAAAAGAATTTCAATCATTGGAAATAATGAACGCAAATCCTTTATGTAGTATTGGTGATGCATTAAAGGATTTGTGTATACGATGGATAATTTGTAGGATTAGTATAATCACTCAAAGTATAGGTCATTTTAGGTTCCCTATACAATAGGTTATTCCCTCATTGTAAACAAGGCTCGATAAACTTTATAATTCATCAAAAATATAGTTCCTTATTTGAATGGACCATGAAAGTAAACTAAACCAAATGATTCCAGAATCCTAGATATTCATAAATATGTGTACTTTCAATGAAAAATATAAAATTCTAGAATATATGTCACTTGTTTAAAAAAATCGTAATGATATGTCATCTTCAGTTATTCGTTCATGATCAGCTTTGGACATTTTCTATTTTCTAACTTTTGTTTTTTTTTCTTGATTGAACTTCTATTAACTTTATGCGCGTTGCACATACCAAATGACTATATTGAAAACTTATGACATCCGACTGATAGTCTTGAAAGTGAACATGACTATCGGTTTGATGGGTTTCTTGAAAAAAATAGCCTTTCAATATGATGAATCCTCTTTCATATATAAAACCGTTATCATCAAAATCTTCTAATAACCTCATATTTTGTTCTGTGCATCGCATCGAATTATATTTCATGTTTTCAGTGTTGCCTATAGGTGCAACCACGACAAAGACATCTACTGCAAATAATTTGATATGTTCCAACAAGTAGTTCATGTTAGATTAACACACATGCACATGCCATTAAACTTGAATCTAGACTATATATATAAATTTTATATATCCAACTTACAAGTACATCTACAAGTTGTTTAAATATTTAAACATAAAAATTACCTTCTCTAACAAGATCGGAAACTCTATCGCCATCAACTAACACTATAGTTTCATTTGATTCCATCTCCTCTGAGCTTGCAAGTGGCATTTCCCCTTTTATATTAAGTTCGGTATGTCTCCAAGCTTTAACATATTCCGCATTTTTGTTTTCGCAAATCTCTATGCATTCTGTGTCCTCTATGTAAACTGAACAAAAACACGATTTATTTCTTCTATCAAATGCAAACACATTTTGATAGTGTTTTGTTTTAACTTAATGCACTTTTCGTATCCCATGTATTGTACCGGCTTCATATGGGATTGATCTATTTACATCTTGGATTCCAACATACCAAAAAAACCTGCACAAGACAAGACCTTGTTAACTTGAAATCTATCAAGAAAATGATTGAAGATAATATAAATGTGAATACAAATATCTTGTGTACATGTGTAACATGTATATATACACACCTGTGCACATCGCTTGACAACTTATTTTCATGGGTTAGCGCTAGTTTGCACCTCAACAACTTGATCAATGGATTCAAAGCGATTGGCATGAGGGTTAATTTGATACCTTTGAAGTGCTCATTTTACACATGCCCCATGCACCGTCGTGCTCTCCTTTTCCATGACTAGTCTAAAAAAAATTCCAACAATGTGTAATGTTGGATTTCTTATGAAAATGACACAACCAATAGAATGATTGTGAAGATTTGAACTGACTCGCACATCCATCTGACCATATCCAATGTCGCTCGAATTCGATCCCTTGTTCTTTCAATGAATCATAAAATTTTACAAAACAATGTTGTACATAATGTGTATCGTGTGCTTGATCATCACTTATATAAATGTGATATTTTTTAATAACATGTCGATTGTCATTGGTGCTTTTTATGCTATCAAGACTCCGTTGAGCATGTCTATATAGAACATGGACAAATATAGTGATTTTATCAGAATGATAATATTCACTCTGTATTTATTTTTGTGCAACGAATGTGTAATTCTCTGCAAAATCAACTACATACAAAATTGTTCCTAGTGGAAACACTTCACGAGATTGTTTGAAATGTAGGTCTTGCCATCGAGCTCTATGTGAATACTTGGTGTATTTATAAATTTATTCCTCAAACTTCTTCAAAATATCTATCACATCGTGTTTATCTACTTTCAAATCAATCCTTTTGGAAATAACATTTGAAGAATGTGGAGCCGTGCTGTCGATATATTCATATCTTTTCCAATTGAATGTTATATTAGAAAATGACTAATCATTCATATCAATAGGATACTTTGAGTGAAACAAACTTAGATTTCCACAACGATCACATTTCTTTCCACCAACACATTTTTTTTTGGTAAAATAATTCATCACCTTCTCTTTCACATAGAATTTCAGATATAAAAGCACATACTGTGGTAGGAGGAGGTGAACTTGGCTATAAAGTTTTACCAAAATCAAGAAAAGTGTCATAATATAACTCAAATTCAACATGATAACAACAACAAAAAGTGTCACAAACAATGATGGGTCTAACAAACCATGGTATTTGTTGCACAAATGTATTGATGGAATTTTTCAACTTCTTTGTGCTTTTCTTTGAACTTATTGAAAAATTATATTTGTGTCATTGACAATATATGTTTTGGATATTCTTTCTATTGTTTTCGTTCTATTTTTCGTCACAACACATCCCTTGTATGTGGTGAAACACGATATTCTGTCAACCAACAATTACGGGCCGATTCTTTAACATTTTCTACAAGACTATGTTTGTAGGGTTGTCTAGAAATAACTGTCCAACAAGCAAGTTCATCATTTGCATCTATTTGAAATCAAAATTTTCTATGTTTGTACAATGTTTTTCTTAAGGTTCCCATCGCTTTTTCCATGTGTCGTGTCAAACGATCTTTTATATTGCTAGATGAAACAATTGTTGTTTGTATCACTCTACGTGCAACACTGACATTTTTTTTTCGAGATTTTCCGAAAGATTTTAATACACTAGTTATATTGTCAAAGACATTCTGTTTCACCTTTGTATCTTTTTTCGACTTTTGAATACCCAATAATGTTGTAGCTTCTTTTAACTTTCTTGACTTTATAAGATAGAGTAAAATTTGAGCTTGTACTGTCACTGATTCATCTTTAAAAAAAATATTATACACATTCGTAACATAATATCTTATATAATGATTAATTTCTTTCTTCCCAAATTTGTCAGTATCAACATTTTCTAATATTTCATCATCAATGTTGATAGATTCTTCTGCATATTTCAATTTAAAATTTATATTAAAAAACAAAACCCAAACATAAATTCACTAATCTATATACCAGTGTTCATCTTATATTATCTAGGTTTATGTACATACCTATAGGTGATTCATCTTCTTCTTCAATTTCGGTTTCAACGACTTCATCGATGTTATGAGGAAAATCTATTTATGTTTTTTTAAAAACATCAAATCCGAATTACAATCAATTATATTTTAAACAATAATTTAAATAAATGACTTCTATAATTTTAATATAGACAATATGTACATACATATACCTGGTTGGACTTCTTCTTATTGAAAATATCTATTTACATCATCGTCGTTTCTTTCTTCAATATTTTCACGTTCTCGTTTCTTTCTCCAATAATGCTCTTTCCTTTGTTCATTATGGCGAGTTTTATCTCGAGTGCGATGGAATTTTCTCTTGTGCAAACTTTTGTTTTCCATGAGTGTAGTTATCTGTAAAAACTTTTTAAAAAATCAACATTTCAGAATAGTCTCAGAAAAACTTCATTGTCAAAAAATTTATTAAAAAATAATATCAAGAATTTTATGTTCAACAAAACCTTCACCTTGAAAAAATGCTCAACAAAGCCTTCAATATATACTTATTTTTTTTTTCATTCAAAACATCAACCACCTTGTTCAAAACAACGAAAAAGATGATTCAAACTTTTGCTTAGGGGCTGCACATGAAAAACCATGAAATAAGCAAGTGAATTGTGTTAACTAAAACGAAATGAAACGAAACGATGTGTCCCTTCATTTTTTTTCCGACCGACAGAATTCTCTCACCCACCTTTTGGCCGAAACAATAATGTTTGGCCGAAAAATGAGGAATCCGTCTATTTTCTACGTATTCCGTTAGAAAAATATAGTTCGGCAAAAAAAAATACTTTTCAGTTGAAAGATTCTTTCGGATGAAAACTTGCGAATGAGATTGTTTGCAGAAACCTGAGAATTCCCTTCATCTTACTTGAACTTTGGAGGTTGTGAACTCCTACAAATAGTCAGAATTTAGTTTCGAAATTGATACCATCATTTGCAAAATTGAATCTACTTTCTATGGATATAATTTGTTTTCATTTTCATTATTTTTATCTAATTTTATTTAATTTTATAAAAAAATCACTGCATAATATTTTCAGGTGACATTATGATTCAGTGAAATGAAATATCCATATCTCTAAAAACACATAGTATAAAATTTAGAAAAAATTGTATTCAAAATCCTTAAACTATTCTCTTCAAAAGAGTATTTTTAGATTTTACTTTTAAGTAAAAAATAAGATAGATACAAGGTGTGGGAAAACTTGTGTTTAAAATATGCAACTTTTTTAGCTTGGTCAACTTAAAAAAATTATAAAAATTCTAATATTCATCCGTTAGATTCAAAATTATAGTCATAAGAAAATAGAGTCTCTGTAGATTGTTGTAATATATTTCGTTTGTCAAATAAAAAAGTTTAATAATAGATACATTGTTGGGGGAAAACATAACTCATTATCATTCCTTTCATTTTTAAGGAACATACTGTGAAACAATTGCCAAATTGACATATCAAATCTCAATAAAAAYAATTTGAAAAATAGTCAGTAGAAAACTAACAAAATTCTTCACAAGTTTTTTTTTACTGTAAAGTGAAATTCTAAATWAAAAAAAGTACTTATSTATACCGGAAGTTGAAGAAMTTGTGAAAATATAGTTTTTTTTCTCATAAAACAAGCAAAATAGACACYCATCTTCATGATTTTRCCCTTAATAAAATCAACAAAACTAATATTTTGTCTTAGAATTGAAAAATGATCTCTGTATCTTTGATCTTCTTGGACTAATATTATTGTCGCATAAATACATAAATGAAAAATATGTGATAGCATGGCTCATGGTTACGACGACTCAAGGTTCCTTCGACGAGTTGCAACAACGAGAGTTGTAGAAAAAAATAGTTCCTTGGTGAGTTGCAACAATTGTACTTCAGGCAAGTTGCAACACATGTGGAGTTGCAACAACGAGAGTTGCATCAACTGTACTTCAGGTGAGTTGCAACAAAGATGGAGTTGCAACAACGGAACTTGCAGTGCAAAATAGTTCCCTAGTGAGTTGCAACAAGTGAAAATGAGTGTTGCAACAATTGGAACCAAAACATCCTCTGTGGAAACATCACAATCTGCACAACGACTAGTCTGGAATACCATCTTTACAAATTAACTCAAATATAAATGAAAATATGATTTTTTTTCTAATGTTTAATCATAAATTCATGTAAAGTACTAAAGAAATGTAATGGGAACACATTAAGTATAAATATCACATAATAATGGATTGATACAAAGTTTAGGTAGGTGGAAAGGGGCTAAAAGTAGGAAAATATGGTATAAAAAGATGTAATTTATGGAGCCCATCACATATGTCCTAGTAGATCCATCCCAAGATGCTCGCATGCCTACCCAAATCATAAATGTCCGACATAGTGATGAGTTACTGATACCAAGGGGTAGTCAACCAAAACCACAAGAGAAATGCATATATTGAAATGGGGACTAAAAGTATGGGTCATGTTCGATCACCAGGGGTATAGAGATACTACATAGCCCCCCCATTGATACATATAACATCTAAGCATGCCCCAATACAATTATACATGAGTACAAAGACAATCACACTTTTGGCTCATTATGATACAATGATCCACATAATCTACTCATATGATGGGTCACATCTGGCAAAAAAATGTAGCGTACACTGAAGTGAATATAAGGTGTACCAGCGAAACTTGCAACTTTGATTCAATTATTGCAAGGATAGTGACCTAGAAAATAAGTTTTTCAAGAGCTTCAAAAGTAAAGGTCATAAATTAATATATGAGTTTATGAACAAAGGAGGCCAAGGGGATCAATACCATGCGGAAGAAGAGACAAATATGAGAGATAATTCTTGGTGAAGGTGAATAGATTTGACTGTGATGGAAATGGTTTTTGAGCTACTTTTGCTAGTTGGATAAAATATGTGAGTATGTAATTTTCCAATGTTGATGATGAGGAAAATGATAAACTTACTGTGGTGTTTAAATGAGAAGTGTGGGTAAGAAATGGTAAAAAAGTGTCCAAATCCATATTGAAGGTGCCATATTAGAGTCATTTAACACATTATGATTTTAGAAATGCCATGATGAGTAGGGTTTCTGTGAAGGAATTGGAGAATCAAATACATGAAAATTTCAAGGAATTGGAGAATTATATACACAAAACTTTCAAGGAATTGGAGAAATTTAGATAGAGTGGGACCATGAAGGAGATTTGGTACAAAGATATTAGATATGTTGGGAAGATGAAATTCACCCATAAAATAAAGATGTTGATAGCATACGTGCTAGATCTTCCTCAAATAGATTTTGTGATGCAATTTGTTCATCGATTGCAATCTCATATAGAAACTATTTCCAACATATTAGTTGAACCCCTCATTAAAAAGACCATATCCATCACTTTGAAAGTTGAAAATAATGAATTAGACAAAGGGAAGGGCACTTGATAACCACTTAAAAAAAAAAAAAGTTTAGAGAAGGTAACATGCAATCATAAGTTGCTAAGAAATAATTTTATAAAAATCTCTAAACAGAATGATTCATCTTAAAAATTGATTATATTTTCAAATCCAAAAAAATAATTTAATTTGGAAAAAAGCATAAGGCAATGATTATTTCTATAATTCAATGATGAATGTAATTAACAAAGGAACATGGTTATTATTTGTAAAAGAAAAAATCTTCAAAAGCAATAAGTGATACAACAAATTTTATCAAATTTGATATAGATGAATGATAAATGGTGTTAAGGATCCATTTTGGGGTGTCTAATTTTTGTTTTCTTTTCATGGTTTTGTAAACGAGTTTCATCCAACATATGGTAAGTACACATTACATTAGGATGGTTATTCTCCTCATATCACCATATTAGCTTATATAGTTACCATTAGGACATTGATATCATAAAAATTGTTAAGTATGATCCTATATGATAGTATAACTTGAACTTTGTACGACATTCTTCTCCATTCTTATGTCCATATACACCTTCAAAAATACAAAGTGGGTGTAAGAATACTAGATGATCTGCATATTCCTGTCATTCTACTTTAGATGTAAAAAGTTTAGATGGAAAGGGGATTTAATGTTTTTCTATAATTATTAAAAAACTAACAATCAAAATAAAATCCTAGTCAATATTCCAAGAACAAACAAACAAAAGTCTCCCCTCCCCCTTAAGTCCTAGCTCACCTAGGTGCTACATGGGCGATATAGGGGGGTAGGGGTGTTGGCTATGTGTTATATTCTTTGCATGAGTAGTAGTGTCACGTGCCTTGGGAAACATGTCACATGCTTTGAGAAACATATCACATATTTAGGTGGTTTTTCGGAACATGGTTTTTGCCGATGGTTTTCTATTTCCGGTTAAGGAATTAGAGTTGTGGATTAATCCAGGTCATTGGGTTAGGGTTTTGGATGCCACTGGCTCCTATATGTATATTGTATTGTAAACAATGTAACACACATGAATGAATATAGAATATGTTGGTTTTCCCAGTTTGGGTTTCCAGGGAAAAATCTCTGTGTAATGTTTGTATTTGCCATTGTATRTTTTCTGTTCTTTTACTGAATATCTRTTTGTAGTAGATATTGTACAAGGTTAAAATCTACATTTGGTATCAGAGCTTTGTTGGCTTCAGGGGGACGTCTTTGTGGTYAAGGGTTTGGCTCGGGACTGAGATAATCCTTGTTACAGTGGGAGATCTGTGGTATTGATTTTTCAGGTGAAAAGAAATGGCAAGCAATTCGAAGATGGAGATCGAGAAGTTTAATGGGAAAAGTTTTGAGCTATGGAAGCTCAAGATGGAAGATCTGTTGGTGGATAGAAATCAGTGGATCACGGTAGATCCAGGTATTGCACCTACAAGAACTTCAACAAATGACTGGAAAAAGTTGGATCAGAAGGCAAAAAGTACAATCCGACTGTGTCTCTCTGATTCAGTATTACTGAATGTGTCAGAGGAAGCTACAACCAAGGATTTATGGGAAAAGTTGGGGAAGTTGTATTAGTCTAAGTCCCTGGTAAATAAACTATTCCCGAGAAAGAAGGTGTATAACCTGAGGATGAGAGATGGAGAATCGGTGGAAGAGCATTTGAATTCCTTCAATACTGTGGTAAGTCAGTTAGTATCAATTGAGATTAAAATTTCAAATGAAGATAAATGTATTAGTTTACTGTGTTATTTACCAGACTCCTGGGATAGTCTGGTTGTGGCCATAGGTAGTAATACAACTTCCTTGAAGTTTGATGAAGTGGTCTCATCCTTGTTGTCGGAGGAGATGAGACAGAAGAATGTGGAAGGATAGAGCACTGTTACATTATTTGCAAGAGGACGTTTCCAGGAAAGGAATAGATATAATTTCTCAAGTGGGAGATCTAATTCTAAGGGTAGATCTAAATCTTCCGGAAAGTTTGTAAGGGTATGTTGGAGATGTGGAAAAGAAGGGCACTACAAGAAGCAATGTAGATCCAAGGTTGAGAAAAAGAAGGGATCTGAAGAATCTCATTCTACAAAAGAAAATACCTCCAAGAAAGAAGGAGGAGATGTGTACTTGACTTCTTCAAGCACACATGCAGATCATGAGGCATGGTTGGTTGAATCTAGGGCATCCTTTCATATGACTCCCCACAGAGAGTGGTTCTGTGAATATGAAATGTATGATGAAGGTAATGTTTTCTTAGGTGATGATTCGAAAACCAGAATCATAGGACGAGGAAAATTCAAGTTGAGGCTCATAGATGGAAGGATTAGAACACTACCTGGTGTTCTGAACATCTCAGGTTTGGCCAGAAATTTGATTTTTGTAAGAAAAATGGACGATGCAGGGGTAAAAACAATATTTGAAAAGGAAACCTGTAGGATGGTTCGAGGAGAAATGGTGTTGCTGAAAGGAATTCGGGTTGGAACTCTGTATAAGATGAAAGGAAACACTATTAGTGATGGGTGTAATAGTTCCATTATTCTTGATATTGGAGTTGAAGAAGAAAGAACTCCTACAATCTCTGGAGAAAAGGTTATGATGTGGCATCAAAGACTGGGGCATATCGGAGAGAAGGGTTTTCGACTACTACACGGTAAAGGTATGGTTGAAGGTATGTCTAACTGCTCTCTGGATTTTGATTTCTATGAACATTGTCTATATGGGAAGCATAATCGGGTAAGATTCCCCTCTGGTGCAAAGAGGGCAGAAGGAATCTTACAGCTAGTTCACAGTGATGTTTTTGGACCTGTGTCGGTCCCACCATTGGGAAAATATGTGTACTATGTCTCATTTATAGATGACTTCTCGAAGAATACTTGGATATATTTACTCAGGAAGAAATATAAAGTCTTTGACAAGTTTAAAGAGTTTAAGGCTCTTGTTGAGAATCAAACAGAGAAAAGAATTAAGGTGCTAAGGACAGATAATGGCGGAGAGTTATGTGGGAATGAATTTTAAGAATTATGTAAGGAGTTTGGTATAGCAAGGCATAAGACTACTCCATATACACCTCAACAGAATGGAATTGCATAAAGGATGAACAAGACGCTGATGGAAAAAACAAGGTGCAAAGATAGGTTGATTCGTGTCAAAGTAAGTTGTAATGACCATAAATGTAGCATACTTGGCAAATATCCAAGCTTAAAAGGGCCGGGAATATTTATAAATGAAGACCTCATCCTCGAAGACCAAATTGAATTAAGGAAGGAAGTTCAAAAGTTAAAATAAGTCAGGAAAGAAGGAAAATGAGAAATAATTAGAAATCAGAATGCTCTCTGCAATTTTGAATAATTTTTAATTCTGGCTTCCTCCACTCGCTGAGCACTTGGACGTGTGTTCATAAATTAGTTTTTGCTTCTTTAATTAGATGAGCACCTGGACATGTGAAATCAAGTGAGTCACTTTTACTTTGATTCAATTTTAATTTAAAATATATTTATAATCTACTAACGTGTGAAAATAAAAAAAGATTTAAATATATATATATATATATATTTTAAGTTTAATAAGCAAAAGTTGATTTGAGAGATAATAATTAATATCATTATTATCAATTAAAAAAATCATTTTCCATTTTTAAAGTCGATCCAAAATAATAATTGTTACCCATTTTCTCTTCTTTTCAATATGAGCACTCCACCATTTATTCCAAAAACCCAGCCTATCAGGGGGAGCCCCCCCAAAATCACCCTAGAGATCCTTTATGATTATACAAAATCATTAGAAAAATGAGAGAAGAGAGAGATGCCAAAATTCAAATAGAGTTAGAATCATTAGAAAAAATGAGTGAAGAAAGAGACGTAAAACTCCAAATAGAGATAGAGGCAATGCTTGATAAAAAAATTAGACTCTTCAAAGATACCATTCAAACTCAAATAGAGGATAGATTCTTAGGGTTCAAGAGTGAATTGCAGACAATGAAGGATATGATTCAAGAAATGGAAAAACATGAACAATCAACTCAAGAAGGAGAGGTTGAAGAAAATCACAACTTGAGAGATAGGATTAAAGAGCTAGAAGAAAAACTAACCAATAATTTGACCCTCAGTAATCTAGAAAACAAATTGGATATCAAACCCATCAAAGAGGAAATGAATAAGCTAATCGAACTGGACCATGAATGTAATAAAAGAGCCTTGAACCTCATAATTTTTGGTATAAAATAACAATAAGATGAGGATACACTAGCAATAGTAAAATAAGTATTAAATAATAAATCACAAATTGATACCACTTACCTCATAGAAGCAAAGAGGCTAGGAAAAATAATTGATCACAAAGATAGGTTGATCCGTGTCAAAGAAAGTTGTAATGATCATAAATATATCATACTCAATAAATCTCCGAGCTTAAAAGGGTCAGGGATATTTATAAATGAAGACCTCATTCCCGAAGACCAAGATGAATTAAGGAAGGAAGTTCAAAAGGTAAAAGAAGTCAGGAAAGAAGGAAAATGAGAAATAATTAGAAATCAGAATGCTCTCTGCAATTTTGAATAATTTTTAGTTATATCTTCCTCCACTCGTTGAACACTTAGGCACGTGTTCGCAAATTAGTTCTGGCTTCTTCAACCGGATGAGCACCTGGACACATGAAATCAATTAAAATATATTTATAATCTAGTAACGTGTGAAATATATATATATATATATATATATATATATATATATAAGTTTAATAAGTAAAAGTTGATTTGAGAGATAATAATTAATATCATTATTATCAATTAAAAAAATCATTTTCCGTTTTTAAAGTCAATCCAAAATAATAATTGTTACTTTTTTTCCTCTTCTTTTCAATATGAGCACTCCACCACCTATTCCAAAAATCCATCCTATCAAGGGGAGGCCCCCCAAAATCACCCTAGATATCCTTTACGATTATATGAAATCATTAGAAAAAACGAGAGAAGAGAGATATGTCAAAAGTCAAATAGAGTTAGAATCATTAGAAGAAAATAGTGAAGAAAGAGATGTAAAACTCTAAATAAAGCTAGAGGCAATGCTTGATAGAAAAAAATTAGACTCTTCAAAGATACCATTCAAACTCAAATAGAGGATAGATTCTTAGGGTTCAATAGTGAATTGCAGACAATGAATGATAGGATTCAAGAAATGGAAAAACATAAACAATCAATGTAACATCCCACTCTTGCACGCACACCTGATGTGACTTATTCTTTGAGGACACTTGCGTGCAAGTGATCCGGTTCATTATATGATTGACTGCTTTGCTTATGGATTCTGATGAGGATATTGTGGATTATGATGTCATGTCATGTTATGTTATTATGTATAGACAAACACTATTGACTGGTTTCTCCTGAGTGTGCATGACTCTTGACCGATTGAGGATGCCAATGGCATTGATGGAACTCCTTGGAATCTGGATCGAGTCAGGGAGGACTGTTTATGGTTTGCGTATTTATGTTATTGCATAGGTGACATATGACTGATATTATGATGTTTATGGATTACTGACATGTTTGTTGATGGATGCACACTGACAATATCTGGCTAATTAGACTCACATTTGGAGTAAAGGGGTCACACACGACAACCATAGATATTGAGGGAGAGGTGTGGCAATAACCCTGCCACATCCTACTAGCACTCCCGTCGTGGCTCGAAATGTAGGTTAACGATTACCTAGTTCAAGAGATCCACGATGTTGTGAGGGAATACAGTGACAGTCGGTCACGATGATTCTAAGGGGCGCGCAATAAGGCAAGGTCCTTATTCCTTAGAGGCCCTTAGTCTCTCACAAGGTTACCTGACGAAGTATTGACTCCAGGGGTTTGACGTTTACTGAAGTCAGTCAAAAGGCGAGTGGCACCCTTGGAGCATGTAGTGCATCTTGAA
>SNQJ01S0016486.1:123548-135418 GCA_010110895.2 Picea sitchensis
ATACTTGGGAGAAAGAGCTAGGGAGAAAAAAGAAGAACTACATTGAAGAGTTTACCTCCACTCATAACTATCAGCAAAAGGCGTACATAGGGGCCAATATTTCTTGGAGATCTAAAATTCTTATTGCTCAATTAAGGACTAATTCACATCAACTCGGTTACTCCGTTGTGAAACAGGGCGCTGGAAAAGGCCAAAAGAAAGGTGGAAAGAAAGAGTATGTATTTTGTGCTCGTCCGGAAAAGTGGAAACAGAAAAACATTTCATTTTAGAATGTGAGGCCCTCAAAAACAGCAGGGAAAATTATGCAGGTAGCTTATTCTTGGGATAATCTATTCAGCAAAGAGTGTGTTGAGAAGCTGGGAGCGATTATTGTAAAACTTTACAGGAAAATGGCCGAATACAAAAGCCAGATGGAAAAACAATCTGTCCCATAGACTATTTTTGTTAAAAATACTTTCTTTCTTTACTTGTTCTTTACCTGATACTTCCTTCGATGCTTAACCTCTGAATCCGAATCTACCTTCTGAAATCTTAGCTGTCTGCCCAACGAATTTTTCGCCCTTCGAATCCCTCAATGGACGGATTTTGGATCAGGTAAATCTTTTTCAGTGTATCTGGTTAGCCAGGTCAGTATTCCCTTGTGCCCGGTAGCGATTTAGCTCTCACCTACTTCGCTCCTTCCCGACACTCTCAACGAGCGTTCCCACAGTCTTCTGCGTTCGCACATGCATGATCTCAGTGATTTTCCTGTTGGATCAATGATTTATTTCCCCCTGGCTATCGCTTTTATATTTCCCCATTCACTGCAAATTTTCACTTACTTTTCAGCAATCTAGAATTTAAGGAAAGTTGCGGGATTGTGGAAATCCTCCCTCCGTCCGGTTGGCCAACTCAGAGACCCATGATATCTCTTTAAGCTATGTGTTGGGGAAAAGGAAAGCTGAATTTTTGTTCATTATTTTTTTATTAATGGAGAACTGGATATTGTTTCTTAATTGTTAATTGAAAATTGAATATTGTTTATAAATTTTTATTTATGGAAAACTGAATATTGTTATTATTGGAAACCTGAAATATTGTTTTTTTTAATTATTCATCTAGATGCTCCTCAATTGTTCAGCCTAATTGTTTATTGAATGATCATTGGGAGGTCTCGTTAAGTTGATTTAATTGTGTTGAGATCCAATTAATATAATCATATTCTTTTTATTTAATAACTATGGGATTGAATTCCCTTAATAAATGGCGTTTATATTTATTCAATTAATGCTATTTGGTCCATGGTCATTCCACCTTTATCTCATAATTAGAATGTCCATCACCTTTAATACCATAATACCTAACGAGAATAGGTGGTTGAATAAATTGTTGACCATATTTTAAGGGACTTACTACATGATATTAATGTATGATAAGCACCGAGAATTTGTTGCACTGCGAATATTGGATAGATGCTCTTGCGCTTGATTATTCAATATCGATGAATGTTTTAGTTAACAAATTGATCGTCTTTTTCTGCGCCTTATTTTAATGAAATTTTAACTTGCGCCATTTTTTTATGTTGTACTGTCATAAATGGGATTACATGTGCATTGGATTAACAATGGATGTACCATGCTCTAGCTAGATTACTCGTGCACATTTTATTATTGGTGATGCATGATGAGTTAGTAACATTTTGTTCTTGCACACCCTAAATTATAGAGGGCGGGCGTTAGCTTCATAATCTTTCTCTTGCACTTTTAATCTTAGGGTTGATCACTTTGGCGTCGGAGTAGATGTTAATTAACCTTGTACGCTTACTTAATATGACATGTGAATGTTCTAAGGTTGTTTACTCTCTCACGCAACGAATAAATAATGTTGACGTGGTTGGTAACGATGATGGTTACCCTTGTTCCATGGTTAATTGATTGATGTTGGTTTAAACTTAAGTCAATAAACAAATCATGCACGCACCTTGAAATAAGTTGTTTTACCTGCACCCTTAGAATGATGTTGTAATTTGATCGTTTTGTTTTTATCTCCCTTAAGCCTGGCGAATTAAATTCGATGTCTCATGCGTCTTGATTGATGATGTATAATGACGGGAAAAATGAATAGAATGCTCGCGTGCAATTCAATAATGTGATGTAGGTATAGTGGAGTAATTTAGAATCATTGCGCACACTGAAAAGTTAATGTAATGTATGTTTAGATTTGGACTACTCGCAGGAATGGAATTTAAGGTCGTGATTGATGGTTCTTAGGTTTTAGTCTTCTTGCACTAAATGAAATTCTCTCTGACAGATGATTGATTTTTGTGTTTAGAGGCCGCGCCACGAAAATAATTGATAATTGTTGTTGTGCATTGGATTTTTTTGGGGCCTATGATCTGTTATACGAATGATTGATTGTGTGCCTTGTTTAATTGTGGATTAGGATTGATAGTTGATGAAATCGATTATAATTGATGTTGTTATTTTTTATGATGTTTTATTTACCTAACGCAGAAAAAATAAAAATAAAAAAAATTACCTATTGTATGTTGTTTTTGTTGTCGTAACGGTGGGGCTGTTACAATCAACCCAAGAAGGAGAGGCTGAAGAAAATTGCAACTTGAGAGATAGGATTAAAGAGCTAGAAGAAAAAATAACCAATAATTTGACCCTCAATAATCTAGAAAACAATTTGGATATCAAACCCATTAAAGAGGAAATGAATAAGCTAATCGAACTGGACCACAAGCGTACTAAAAGAGCCTTGAACCTCATAATTTTTGGTATAAAATAAAAACAAGAGGAGTATCTGATAGCAATAGTAAAAGAATAATTAAATAATAAATCACAAATTGATACAACTTACCTCATAGAAGTAAAGAGGCTAGGAAAAATAATTGATCACAAAGATAGGTTGATCCGTGTCAAAGTAATTTTCAATGACCATAAATATAACATACTCAGTAAATCTCTGAGCTTAAAGGGTCACTAATATTTATAAATGAAGACCTCATTCCCGAAGACCAAGCTGAATTAAGGAAGGAAGTTCAAAAGGTAAAATAAGCCAGGAAAGAAGGAAAATGGGCAATAATTAGAAATCGAAAAGTTATTGTTAGGGATAGAGACCAGAAGGATAATAATACATAGGAATTTGGGACACTCAAGATCCTTTTTTGGAACTTTCGTGGCTTTACATGGCGTAAAGGTCCTATGATAAGTTGGATCCCGAGTGATATTGATATTTTTTTTTTAGTTGAAACTTGGGAGCATGAAGAGTCTAAGGTCCCTAACATAGAAAGATTTGTTTTGTGGTCATCATGGAACAAAAAGTCCCACCGTAGAGGGATATGAGGTATATCTTGTTATATTAGAACGATCATTTCTCCTCACATTCAACTTCATAAGATCAACCCTCTCAATCTATACATTTGGATAGAAATTTTAGACACAAATGCTAAGAACAGTATATAGAAATTTGCTATTTTGCACCTATTGATTCTACTTTTTATAATAAAAATAATCTAGATAGAAATTATCCCTATAATAATTTAGAACAAGATATTTATAGTTTGAAAAATGAAGTTAATATCCTCCTGCTAGGAGACTTTAATGCTAGGACTACAACTAAACAAACTACTCTTTTAAGCATTGATAGGACTGCAACTAAACAAACTACTCTTTTAAGCATTGATTTCAACCATAATCCTTTATGGCTAGATGAGGACCCTATTTTATCTAATAGCTACAAAAGAAGATCTAAAGACCTAATTGAGAATTTGTTTGGTACTGAGTTGGTCAAGCTTTGCAACTCTCAAGACCTAATAATTTGCAATGGAGTAATGAAGTGGCCAAACTCCAACCAAATGACTTGTATTCATGGGATAGGTAATAGTGTCGTAGATTATGTGATATCTGATATCCCTGTTTCCAACCAAATAACAACTTTTGACTTTTTAAATAACCATGAACATGACTCTAATCATAAACCTTTTAACCCTAACTCTAAACTTTGTCATGCACAAGAGCACCATTGAAGATAATTATGATAATCAAAGGCAATTGTGCTTTGACAAAACTAAAGTTGACCTTTTCTTAAAGGATTTAAATAGTAAATTACATCACCTAAATTATAAGGACAACATTGAATAACTCTATCATAGTTTTACAACTACCCTTTCCACTTATATTAACAAGTTCTCTTTCGAGGTGTCATGTAAAAAGAATAATAAAAAGACCAACCCTTGGTATGATAAAGAATGTAAAATTGCTAGGAAAGCCATTAGAGATGCTTCTAATGAGTCCTTAAAACTCGATAAGATCAATACGCACAAATCCCTAATTAAAAAGAAAAAAAAGGTACTATATCAATAAAATGCAAGAGAAGTTTTCACAACTATCTAATCTGGATCCTAAGAATTTATGGAGCCAAATTCTAAACCGCAATACTAAAGAAAATAATATGATTACAATAAGGGACTGGAATTCCTACCTCAAAACTCTTTATGATTTCCCTAATGTGATGGAAACCATTCATATTGTCCCTACAGAGGATGCATTTGTTTCCTTAGATGCCATAGAGTCCAGGGTTAAGCGACTTGCAAATGAGAAAGCTAAAGACATTGAAGGCTACCAAGATGAAATTTTTAAAATCGGAGGGCCTATCCTTATCCCTCACATACACAACCTCTTCAATTTAGCAGTCAAGTAGGGCTTCCCTAAACCCTGAACGCAAAGCCTCATTGTTCCTATTTTTAAAAATGGGGATAGAAACATTCCCTATAATTATAGGACCATTATGATTAGTCTGATTTTATCCAAGATTTATGGAATTATTTTGGAAAAGAAAATTATCCCTTGGCTAGAAAATCATGGTAAAAGAGCTAAAGGCTAGGTCGGGTTTGGAGATATCATTCCACTATGAACCATATTGTTACCTTTAGGATCATTGCAGAGGAGTTCCACAATACTAAAACCAATCTTTTTTGTTGTTTTGTTGACTTTAGAAAATCTTTTGACATGGTTCCTAGGAAAAACTTTTGGATTAGGTTGGAAGAGACAAAAGTGCCTCTCGAGTTGAGGGATGCTGCAATAAGGATGTATGAGAACATTATTTCTAAGTTAAAAACACCGAGGGTTGGTCGAAAGAGATTAACTGCAATGTTTGAGTCAAATAAGGTTGTCCCTTGTCCCCTACCCTTTTTGGCATATACATTGACAAGTTAGAAGATTGCTTGGAAAATACAGGTTTTGTTGGCCCTACTTTCACTGTTATAGTCATCAATCTTCTTCTTTATGCTGATGATATCATTCTTATGGAAAGGAGTCCCCATGATATTGAAAACCAACTAGGAATCCTCAATGATTTTTTCTCCAATATGGGTATGATTGTTAATACTGATAAGACTAAGGTCATGATTATGGAATCCAATAAGATCACTTATGATACCTATTGATGATTGCAGTTATGTGAGACATTCTCCAGCTTACAAAACTGTGAGATGTGGATCATTGCAACTATGTGAAGTCTTTCTCTCAGCTTACAAACCTGAGAGAAAGCCCCTAAGAAGGGTACATGGTTCTTGCCTGAGACAGAGATGGGAATGTAGAGATGACCTCCTCCATTCAGAGAGTTGAGAAGAACTCCAAATGATTATCCAGTGGGAAAGGCGATCTGTTGAGTTAGGACGTGCCTATGGCTGAGCACAAAGTGAACGTGTGAAATCCCAAAGTGTTGGGTGCATCGTCATGAGAACAGAAATGAAGATGATGTATTAGCCTCCTCTGAGCAGCAGAGTTGATGAGAAGACTCCAGATGATTCTCCTGTGTGAGGCAGTGGGAAAAAAAATCTGTAGAGTGGATGTGCCCGTGGATGAGCACAGGTGAACGTGTGAAGATCTGATTCTTTTGTGTAATGCAGTGAATCAGAGCTATGACATCCCTATGGATGTGCCCTTAGTGGATGCGCACTAGTGGGTGTATCAGATCCTTTGCTATATATTGTTCAAGAGTCAGACCTACCTATAACCCTAATTGTTATGTAAAGGGTACAGGTTGACCCTACCTTATTGTGTCTAATAACAAATGCAAAAGATAATTAATTTGGATAATAATAATAATAATAATATGTCTTAGAGAGGTCGGCCCTGTAGAGATAATAGAAACTTCATTTGATAGGACAAGTCTAATATAAGTAAAGGGAAATTTCCCATTGTAGATATACATCTTTCTTGGGAGTTTGGAAATTTCAGCAAGTACACCTCTTTGGAAAAAGGTGTGCACCTCTATTGGGTGCTAGAGTTCTAGGGTTTGAGCACCCTCTTGTGTACTAGGTCTTTCTTGGTGGTAAAGGTATTTATCTTGAAGATTATAATAAAGTATTTGGCTGGGTTTTCTTCCCTTGTTGAGAAGGGTTTCCCAGGATACATTTTGTGTTCTTGTGCATGGTGCTTCTTCTTGTGATCTTGGTTGCTGCAACATTTATGGTTATGGATAAATGATAAAATGAAATGAACTTCATGATTAACCTAATTCTTATAAAAAAATCAACATGGTATCCAAGCATAGGTCTTGAAGAACCCAGGCTACAAGCTACAAGCTTTTACCAGTCATCCTTCCTCTTCTGCAAAACCGTACGACCCTCCTAGGGTTTCCAGAAAATTTCGTACGACCTCCTTTTCAATGGTGATTCAGTCCTTAATACTTGGATGATGGGGCTAATATTGGAATAGAAGAGTACAAACTCTTCCAACACATCTCCTGAAACTCTCAAAACAAAATTCTGAGAAATTTTGATTTTTGGACCTAGGGTTTCTAGGGTGCCGAAAATTCTTGCAGAATATTAATTCTAGGTTTTTTGAAGAAAAGTTTTCTTGAATCAACAAGCATCTTTGTGATACTACCAAATTGATTATTGGCAGTCATAAGTCCAAAATAATCCAAGGTTTTCTAATTCAACCTAATCATTAGGTTTTCAGAATCCAGTCAACAAGTATTCGAAGAGACAAATCAAATGGAGATAAGAACATTAGTAGAAGATAGGCTTGATGGAGCAAGCAACTTCAGCCCCTGGAAATCAAAGCTTCTAGTCACTATTGAAGAAGATGATCTCTTGGATGTAACAACTAAAACTCTACTAGACACAACTACAGATATAGAGAAGAAGATAAGAAAAGAAGAATATGTCAAAGCAAGGAAAATCATCATCTACTCAATAAGAGATCACCTCTTGCCCCGTATTGCCAATCTGAAGACAACCTATGATATGCATAAAACCTTAAAATGAATGTTTGAAAGTGACAAAACTCTCAGAGCTTTTACCTTAAAGAGCCAACTTCAAAGTACCAAGATGACGAAGGATGACACAGTATCACTCTTCTTTATGAAGTTATCAGAGATTAAAGAACAACTAAAGATCATTGGGGAAATCATGTCTAATAGAGAACTTGTCTTAACCACTCTCCAGAATCTTCCAAAATCACGGGAGCCTTTTATTCAGCGTATCAGTGGAAGAGAAGCTCTACCAACCTTTGAGCATCTATGGACATATTGCACTCAAGAAGAACTTAGACTTAGAAATAAAGGAGTGGAAGATTCCTCAAAAGAAAATCATGCTCTTGCACTTCATACAAAGAAGGGAGGAACATTCAAAAGAAATTTCAAGCAAAATTTTAAAGGTGAAAAGTCTTCATCAAATTTAGGTTATCAAAGAAGAGATGCTTTAGAAATTCAGTGCTTCAGATGTGACAAGTATGGACACATTGCAAGAAGCTGTCCAACCAGGAAGAAGGGAAGACAATATGCTTTGACCGCAGACATTGATCCAGATCCACCTCAAAAGAGTGAAGAAAAGAAAGAGGAGAAGTACTTCCTCTAAAAGGACATGACTACATCTAGGTAAGTCATTTGATTTCTAATTTTATACTTGATTGCCTTTTTAAATACATGAAGGATATTATTCCTAGTATGGAGCTCTCAAAAGACTTGGACCATTATTCTTGGTACGGGAGTCCAAACCATATTTAATTTGTTCATTATACAAGAAAAAGGAGAAACGTTGTCCTTGAAAAGGAGATAGCCTCTCAAAGATCCAGAAAATCTCAGCTGGAGATTGACAGTAAGACAAATACCTTCTCCCCCTTCAACAATTCATAGGGAGACATACATTACTACAATTGTTCCAGTTGATATGTTTAGAGATATTGTTGTAGGGCACAAGAGGCAGAGAAACATACAAGCCTCTCAAGCAACATCCCGAGAAAGCAAAAAGAGATTTTCAAGCTATCCTTCAGTCATGAGCCACCTTATTGATGTTGAGCCTCCTTGTCTTAGAGAAGCAACATGAGAACATGTATGGCAAGATGCCATAACAGAAGAATACCAGTAAAGAATGATGTATAAAGATATTATTCAGGGACTAGAAGGAAAGTCAGTGGTAACTTCCAAGTGGATCTATAAGATCAAGCATATAGCTGATGGAAGTATCGAGAAATACAAAATGAGATCTATAGCCAAAGGTTTCTCATAAACAGAGGGAGTTGTCTATGATGAGACACTTGACCCATTGAACCCAATACACTTCCATCCGTACTACCATCCATGAGTTGGAAACTATATTAGATAGATAGATTCTTGATGAGTTTGGATTTCTACAAAAGTGTTGCTGATCCAAACCTATATCATTACAGTGTTGGTGACGAGAGCCCGATCCTAATGAATTATTCAGAAATCATTATTGTTGGATACAAATAATCCTTGACTTCTGAATTCGAGATGAAGAACTTGAGTATGATGCACTACTTCTTGGAACAAGAAGTATGACATAGGACCAATAAGATTTTCCTGAGTCAAGGAAAATATACAGTGAAAATATTAAAGAAGTTCAGTATGATAGAATGCAAAATCCACCGTGATGGATTTAAAGAAGAAGATTGATGATGGTTCAGACGAGACTGATCCATAGTTGATTGGATCACTGATATATCTGGTTAACACCAAACCTGATTTATGCCATACAGTGAGTGTGCCTAGTCATTTCATGAGTCAACCAAGAAGGACTCACTAGATAAACAACAAAACATGTATTGAGATATATACAAGGCACAATTGTATATGGACTGAGATATACCTCCAGTATGAACTTGAGTTTTTCAGGATATGTCGATTCATTTTGAGCAGAAAGTACAGTGAACCGAAAGAGCACATCCGGTTGTCGTTCTACCATGGAATTTTCCATGGTACAACATGAAACAAAACTATGTGACCTTGAGCAATACAAAGGCAGAGTATATAACATCGAGAGTATGAAGCAATATGACTTCACAAACTTCTGACAGATTTACTTGACCATGAGATGAATCTTATGATGATAACCAAATAGTTGTAACGCTCCTTAAGAATCTAGTGTCTTCTGATGAATTAAAACACGATGAGATGAAACGTCCTTATATCAGAGATATGATGCAGAGGAAAATTGTACACATGTAGTACCTTCCTTCACCTGAGCAAACTGCAGACAAACTTAGTGAATAACGCYTTCTTAGTTAAGAGGGAGTATTGATGACTCCAACCAAAAACAAAATTTAGAGTACCTCCGTATGAGACTTGGCATGATGAATAATGCCTCCCTAGCTGAGAGGGAGTGTTGATGATTGCAGCTATGTGAGACATTCTCCAGCTTACAAACCTGTGAGGTGTGGATCATTGCAGCTATGTGAAGTCTTTCTCTCAGCTTACAAACCTGAGAGAAAGCCCCTAAGAAGGGTACGTGGTTCCTGCCTAAGACAAAGCTAGGAACATAGAGATGACCTCCTCCATTCAAAGAGTTGAGAAGAACTCCAGATGATTATCCAGTGGGAAAGGATATTTGTTGAGTTAGGACGTCCCTGTGGCTGAGCACAAGGTGAACGTGTGAAATCCCAAAGTGTTGGGTGCATCGTCATGAGAACATAAATGAAGATGATGTATTAGCCTCCTCTGAGCAGTAGAGTTGACAAGAAGACTCTAGATGATTCTCCTGTGTGAGGCAGTGGGAAAGAATATCTGTAGAGTGGACGTGCCTGTGGATGAGAACAGGTGAATGTGTGAAGATCTAGTTCTTCTGTGTAATGCAGTGAATCAGAACTATGCCATGCCTATGGATGTGCCCTAGTGGATGAGCACTAGTGGGTGTATCATATCCTTTTCTATATATTGTTAAGAGTCAGGCCTACCTGTAACCCTAATTGTTATGTAAAGGGTACATGTTGGCCCTACCTTATTGTGTCTAATTACAAATGTAAAAGATAATTAATCTAGATAATATTAATTATAATAATAATAATTATTATATTATGTCTTAGAGAGGTCGGCCATGTTGAGCCAATAGACACTTCAGTTGATAGGACAAGTCTAATATAAGTAAAGGGAAATTTCCCATTGTAGATATACATCTTTCTTGGGAGTTTGGAAATTTCAGTAAGTACACCTCTTTGGCAAAAGGTGCGCACCTCTCTTAGGTACTAGAGTTCTAGGGTTTGAGCACCCTCTTGTGTGCTAGGTCTTTCTTGGTGGTAAAGGTATTTCTCTTGAAGATTATAGCAAAGGATTTGGCTAGGTTTTCTTCCCTTGTTGATAAGGGTTTACCAGGATACATTTTGTGTTCTTGTGCACAGTGCTTCTTCTTGTGATCTTGGTTGTTGCAACATTTATGGTTATGGCTAAATGATAAAATGAAATGAACTTCATGCTTAACCTAATTATTACAAAAAAATCAACAATACCTTCATATATGACAACAACAACTTGGAGGAAGTGACTTCATACAAATATTTTGGAATTGATATTCACCACAAGATCAACTAGAATTATAGCATTGAGAAAATGATTATTGTGGGATGTAAATCTTATTATGGGCTTGAAACAATTGTAAATCAACTGATCTTTGGATTTGGGATAAGAAGAAACTCATGTTTGAGACTCTCGTTACACCTGTTATTCTTTATGGATGTGAAGTCTGGGGTTGTAGTATCTCTCGTGAATCTTGGAGAAAGATAGAACAAATACAAAATACTTTTATAACATATAATCTCAAAACTATAGAAAATATGCCCTATCCCATCCTCCTCTTAGAAACAAGCCTCTCCCCCATTGAGAGCACGACCATGACTAGATACCTAATGGATAAGAACAAGTTAAACAACATAGAAGACAAGAGGTTTCCTAAAATTTCTTCAAAATCGAGTCGTAACCACCATCGACTCAAGCGAGAATGGCATAAAATGTCCGGTCTTGGCTAAAATATTGGGGAATCATGGAAGACACCATTTTACAGAATAAAGATACTATTAAAAATATCATCATATCAAAATTTAAGGAGAAAAAGTGGTGTGATAAAGAGTTAGAGGAAAAAAGAAAATTAAGGTATTATAAGGATGTAATCAACCCTAATCTAGAAGATCAAAATTATCTATCTGTTTTGAAAAATGTAAAGAAAAAAATAAGCATTGCTAAGATAAGAACAAATTCTCACGAGCTCCATAGTGAAATTGGGCATTGGTCAATTCCTAAAACGCCATGGGATGAAAGAGTGTGTCACCTTTGTGACACCAAGAAGGTTAAAGATGAAAAACAATTTCTCTTAGATTGTCGAGCCTATACCCAGATTAGATCTTATTTTCAAAATATTTGTCACACTACCAACCTTCCTAACCTCTTAAATTAACAAAATTATGGTGATCTTGGAAAGCTTCTCTTAATGTTTTTCCAGCACAGAAACAAAATTCTAAAGAATTGCAAGTAATCACTTACCCTCTTAAATTCCAATAGACCAATTCGGTCTTAGTGGACATTAATCATCATCATCATTATCATCATATTTTATATTTTAAATTTGTTATATATATATATATTATTTT
>SNQJ01S0016486.1:144407-168352 GCA_010110895.2 Picea sitchensis
TACTCTTCCCCCTGAAATCAACAAAGAGTTATCTTGGTGCACACTTGCACCCGCTCGATGCCCGCCTGCTAGAGCTCCTTCTTAACAGAGTGTTTACTAACTCTGTCTCTCTGTGCCTTCTCTGCACAGATTCCTCCACCAAGGTATTCAGTAACCTTGACGTTCCTCTTTGAGTTCTTATTACTCTAGTGCGCCCTCCTGGCACATTCTTTCCTGACTCCGCAGAGTTCAGATGCGCACTCCTTGCGCTGGCTACAAAACTTTCAATGTTATGTTGTGCACTCCTTGCACAGCCTAAAGAACCCAGAATGATACTTCAAACTCAAACAAAGATAAAGAAATGTATCTTCCTACTGCAGATGAAACCTATCATACACCTACAACATATATTCATGAAACACATAAACACATAAACACATGAATAACCATATGCAGGAAAAACTGCTTTTCTATTATCTTTGTGTGTCTATACAGATGTTTTACAAAAACTGGATTGCGACAGAGTCCCAGTTCTCTCAAGCTCTCCTAATATAAGTCTATCATGAGTTCTTCTTCTAATACCTCTCTACAAATATCTCCCTCCTTTACAAAAGAGGGCTCTACGAGCTTATCCTCTTCACCGCCTTAGTGCCATCACTGTCCCAGTTAAGACACCATACGCCTACGACTTATTACATAAATGAAGAACCAGACCTGACTACGATCTAGACCTACTTGCAGTCAACCATTTAAGGGGATCCTATCCACTACCTTTACAAAGGTATGGCTTGGCTCTTACATCCTTACAACGCAAATCCCCATGGGATCGGATTTCGAATTTAAAAATGGGAGGGTCAATGCTTCTCCCTTCTCCATTGCGTGCCTATGTGTTGGCTTGCTGGTGCATTTTCTGAGGTGGTGCGATGCTCCTACATCATACTCCACTGCTGGGAAAATCATGAGCTCCTCTTATCCAGTGTTGAAATCCTCCTGGATCCCAAACTCTCCCTTGGAGTTGTCCTCTTGCTCCTCTCCAGCTATGCTGCTGCTGCTGTTGTCGATTCTTCTTCTCCTTCTTCCCTGCTGTTGTTGCAGGTTCTCCCCTATTCAGCTTCCCTTTGATGACTGCTTCTTGCGCTGACTTCAACATCAACTTTCTGATCTCCTCTATCACTCTGTCCAGCTGCTCCAATGGCTGGCTCCTCTTATGCAATTTTCTCTGTTGCAACTCTTCCTTATCAGTGGGTAGATCATCCTGATCCTCCATAGTGTCTTCATCTCCTCTTGTGGCACTAAGTTTCCACTCTGCTGTAGATTCCAGTCCAGTCCTGCAGTCTCATCATTGAGCTGTTTCTCGGCTTCCTCCTCTGACATATTAGCTTCTGTCAGCTCCTCTTGTGCTGGCATATCTCCAACTCCCTCCAACTGTTCCTCTGGCTGGTATGCTCCTCCATCTGCTTCCAACTTGACCTGTTGGATGTACTGGCTTTGCACTATCACCCTTCTTTCTAGGGCTTCCAATTCTTCATACAGATCAACAAAATCTATGTTGTCTACTTCTCCTTCTGCTGCAGGCTCCGGTGCTGCAGTCATCTCCTGTTCAACTTCCTGGCTGAAAATTTATAGCAATTCTGTTGAATGCTCTTCTCCTTCTGCTGGGGTAGACATCAGTGTCTGCTCCATTTCTTCCTCTTTGATAGTTTTTGCTGGTTGTCTTTCTTCTTCTACTGCACTTTCATCATGTGCACTGGCCTCTACTTGGATGTTTGGTAGGAATTCCTTGATCCCTCCAATGATCAAAATTCTCTTCTGATCTTCTTATTTGATGGTGAAATTTTCTAACTTATCATCATCTTCATTCATATGGTCTGTAAACCCACATGAATCTTCACCTATCAACACTCCTTTCTGACTTGAACCCACTTCTGAGCTCCTGAGACTTTCAGACATTGTCGTTTCTTTCCCCGTGCCCACCTGACAGTCTATGAGATCAACCGATCCCATCTCATTTCCCACCTGACAATTTGAACTTTCAACACCGTCTCTCTGGCAGTATATGAGACCTTCGACTGATCTCTTTCCATTTCCCACTTGGAAACTTGAAAGTCCATTTATGCCCTCCTGGCAGTTTATGAGATCTTTGATTGATCTCACCTCCTCCTCATCACTGAGGTGTCTCCCAATTTCTGGTTCACAAATGTGAATCAGTTCCTCCTCTGTGTCACTAAGGTTTTCTAATTCCCTCAGCCGCCTTCTCAACTCTTGTTGCTTCTTTCTGGCCAACAACTTTTGAACAAGCCATTTTGCCTTCATGTTTAGAGCACATTCATGCCTCCAGTGTACCTTTGCCTCCTGTTGCATCCTCAATGCTAGTTGTTCCATCCTTTCTCTTATCTGATTGAGCTCCGGATCCATCTTTGGATTGCATTTCTTCTTGCGACCTTCTCTTCGACCATGCTCATGGCCTTCAATAACCATTTCCACCTTTTACCTTCCCTCTTGGAAAGCCTATGGATCACTCTACATCGGAGAGCATCTCTATCTTCTCTCACATCTCACCTGGTTGTTTAAATTTTTGCTACTGCGCACATGCAATAACCTTCTCACAGACCATCAATACTCTGCCTTCCTTTCACCTGTTGTCTACAGGAAAATTTGAACCTCTGATATCATCTAATGTTACCTGATCATCTCCTTCATTTCCTTTCCTCTTTTTCCTGCTGTCTACAAGAAAAAAATCAGGTCTTCTCCTCTTTCTCTTTCGCCTGAAATCTATAGACGAAACTTCAAGCTCTAATACTACCTGGTATCAAAGTATATCCTTTCTCTTCTCTCTGCTACATAAATTCAAAAAAATCTGGGCTCTGATACCACCTGATGCAACTCCCCTTCCCTCCTGGGGTTCTGCGACCTCTCAGTCTAGGATCTTTCAATATGATGAGTCGAATTGACTCTTCGGGCCTTCGCTAGACCGCTATTAATCTTACACAGGTCCCCTTTCCTTCTGTGTGCAGGTCCTGACAGACCCGCGGGGTATTCTTGCGCGCTTCGAAACACCAAGTTTATGGTGCTAGCCCCTTTTTCATTAGTCCCTTCCTTCATATGGTCCTGGGTTGTGTCCTTGCGCAAGCACGCGATTGTGGGCGTGTGCAAGAGTGGTTTTAGACCAACCTGCTTTTCGCCCCGCAATTCACCTCCAACTGCCAAATATCCTTTTGTTAAAACCATGGTTGAAATTGCGGCCCGCTCTCAGATATTTATCATCTGAGCAATTTCTGGCCCCACAATTCATCTCGTTTGTTGATCTCTTGCCCTCGACGATGACCCGTGATCAATGACTGCTATCTATCCTCCCTTTCTGCCTTCTCTAGGGACCACACGTCCTCAGATCATTGCGATCTATCGACACGTAGCTACCGTTCAAATCAACGACTGTCATTGATTTCGACACTCCGACCTTCGAGAGTTTTTACTTCTCAACTCTCACTCCTTCCTCATCAACTATCTTCCGGAGTGAAAGATCTGCTGACACCTGTCCTCAACAAACAGACGGTTCTAATGAACTCCGGCTATCTAGCCTTCGTGAGTTCTTTCTCCTTCAAACAAAAATCTCCGTAGTGAATCTTTTTGGAGTGTCGGATCTTCTGACACTTGTCTTCCTTGATCCAATGGCTCAAATGAACTCCGACACTCCACGCTTCGGGAGTTATTCAACTTTGTTCAACTACTTTCTTCCGGAGTGAATTTCCCTGGAGTGACAAATCTTCTGCCACATGTCCTCTCCAAATCAACTGTCTTGATTCTCTTCGTGACTTCGACACTTTTTCAACTAAGACCAGATCAACGGTCCTTCGACCTCCTCCTCGATCAACAATCGAGATCTCCTTCAGGACTTCAGCGCTTTCACCCTCTGCTTTCCTCCGGAGTGCTCTGTATCCAGAGTTCCAGATCTGGTGCCACACGTCCACTTTCAAATCAACGACTGTCATCTGCTTCGGGACTTCGGCCTTCGACGATTTCAAATCTCAACAACCACAAATCTCATGAGTGAATCCTTCCAGAGTGTCGGATCCTCTGACATCTATCCTCCCTGATCCAACGACTATCCAACAAAGTGAATCTCCATCCTCCACGTGTCTCTTCGCAGATCAACGATCCATGTTCCTTCCTTCGGATCAACGACCCTTAGATATTTCGGGCTTCGACGCTTTGGGACATTCCGAAACACAACTTCACAAAAACCCCGGAGTATGATTCTTCGAAGTTCACGACCTGGTGACACCTGTCCAACCCATATTAACGACTCCCAGCTGCTTCAGTTTTTTGGGCTTTGACGATTTCAAACTTTCATCCTTCGCGTTCTCTCGGAGTGTTTTCACCCAGAGTTCACGATCTGTCACCACGTGCCCTTCTGGATCTGACGGTCCAAACTTCTCTTTCGGCTCTTCGGCTCTGCGATGCTTCGACTCTTCGGCTCTTCGGCCCTTCGGGCTTCATGAGTCTCAAACTCCTATGCACTTGTTTCTCCTGGAGTTCTTTCACCAGAAGACTCCAATCTACSGACACGTATCCCCCTGGCGATCAACGACCAGGACCCACCTCGGGTATTCGGGGATTCCGATCTCTCCTTGTCAACAAAGTTCCGAAGTTGTGGATATTACACCACTTTTCCTCCTTGACGATGGACGATCCCTACTCACTTCGGGACTTTGGGACTTTGACAAGTCAATCCTCCTGTGCACACAAGGGCTAAAGCTCGTGCACTTACCTTCAGATACAACGGTTGTTGGTCCTTCGCGCTCAGATCCAACGGATGGGATCTGTTCCTCTCCTTTGTGATCTCCTGTGTTCACTGGATGTTGATCTAACGGTCCAGGATCCTCCCTACAACCGATTTGACCGTTGTTGTCGCTCCTCCTCCTGAGCTTTTGACTTCTTCGACTTGGAAGATTTTTTCTGTATTCTAAGGTCTCAGCCCTTTGAACTTTCTCCTGCGAGTCCGGTCTCTTGGGTGTCGTCTTCTCTTTTGAAAGCATTATCTCTTCTGAGCTTTAGGACTTGGAATAATTCCGACTCCTACGCACTCCTTGCGTTATCTCTTCTGAGCTTTCTTTCGATTTACTCAGTCTCCTAAGGGTCTCAACCCTTCTATTTCCTTTCAAAGGAAAACTTCATTCCCTCCTGGCAACCTTCTGCTCAATGCACACCTTGCATAGCTCCTTATTATAGAGTGTTCAACAGCTCTATGAGTATCTTCCTTTGATACTCTCCCCCTTGAACTCGACAAAGAGTTCTCTCGGTGCACACTTGCACCCGCTCGATGCTTGCTTGCCAGAGCTCCTTCTTAACAGAGTGTTTAGTAACTTTGTCTCTCTGTGCCTTCTCTGCACAGATTCCTCCACCAAGGTATTCAGTAACCTTGAGGTTCCTCTTTGAGTTCTTATCACTCTGGTGCACCCTCCTGGCACATTCTTTCCTGACTCCGCAGAGTTTAGATGCACACTCCTTGCGCTTGCTACAAAACTTCCAATGTTCTGTTTTGCACTCCTTGCACAGCCTAAAGAACCCAGAATGACACTTCAAACTCAAACAAAGATAAAGAAATTTATCTTCCTACTGCATATGAAACCTATCATACACCTACAACATATAGTCATGAAACAAATAAACACATGAATAACCATATGCAGGAAAAAATGCTTTTCTATTATCTGTGTGTGTCTATACAGATGTTTTACAAAAACTGGACTGCGACAGAGTCCCATTTCTCTCAATCTCTCCTAATCTAACTCTATCATGAGTTCTTTTTCTAAGACCTCTCTACAAAGATCTCCCTCCTTTACAAAAGAGGGCTCTACGAGCTTATCCTCTTCATCGCCTTAGTGCCATCATTGTCTCAATTAAGACACCATACTCCTACGACTCATTACATAAATGAAGATCCAGATCTGACTACGATTTAGACCTGCTTGCAGTCAACCATTTAAGGCGACCCTATCCACTACCTGTACAAAGGTATGGCTTGGCTCTTACAACCTTACAACGCAAATCCCCATGGGATCAGATTTCAAATTTAAAAATGAGAGGTTCAATGCCTCTCCCTTTCTCCCTTGCGTGCCTATGTGTTGTCTTGCTAGTGCATTTGTTGAGGTGGAGCGATGCTCTTGCATCATAAACTGTGTATAATCAAAGATTTATGAGTCATACCTCTCTACAAGCCCATGAAAATCTGAATGCTCCTCGTGCTTGACCATCACAAGAGGCTCTTCCCTCAAATCATGAATACCACTAACATCCTCATGTGTTATGGCTGCCATAGATGACCGGGTTTTTGATGTGGATGATGAAGAATGTGCCAAACTCAACTCCACACAAAGCTCATCAACATGAATTTATGATTCTTGAAGGGCTATTTGAGTTCTCTTCAAAGAATCATTGGTAACCTTAAGCCCCTGGGTAAGCTTATAAAATTCATCTTCTTTCCCTTTTAGCGCATCAAAACAAATATCATCAAGCATGAGAAGATTATCTCTATCCAAAAGTAGGTGTAGGTAATTATATTTCATTACCACCAATGCTTCTCCGAGTGCCTGGAAATTTGTAAGGGAAAGTTCTCCTTCAAAATTATTATGTGTCCCTCGATCCCTCCAACAACCATTTTCCATCAACTTATGAGTATCATAAAAATATTTTATAGCTGCAATAGTCATAACTTCACTTACCTTCAATTTCCCTTCCAAATGATGGGACTCATGGGAATTGTTACCCCCTAGCCTAAGGGTAACTAAGGAGATTATGTCTCGAGGCCCATGGGTTGTAGACATGGAGTGTCGAGAGCCACATGGAAAACACATAGCCCCTGAGGTCCCTTCTTTTCATTGATGCATTCTACACATCACCAACAACAACGTCCACCACACTGGCTTGGTCCTAGAAGGCAATGGGTCTTGCTCCATGAGGTAATGAGTCCAGGTATCATGGTAAGTGTCACTCTAATATTTGAAGAATTTGAGCATGTTGCAAAAGATCTTTCTTGATTTCAAAACGTTTTCTTGGAATTTATGTTTTTTTCCTTATTTAAATCTGGTGGGTGTCATTGTGTCCTAGTAAGTTGGTTACCCTTGGGAATAGGTTTCTACCGGGTGGTTCTTTGAAGAGTCATCGTCCATTCCCGACCATACTTGTCACTTTACATGCTTCATTCCCTCCATCTCCTCACCTTTGGGGACTTTCAAGTGTACTGACCCAAGAAGGGATTGTACCTTATCTCATGGGAAGAAGGGGCTAAAGGCCCAAAGGGTAAAAGTAGCTAGAAAAAGATAAAAGCCAATCATAAACCTTCGAGATGCTTTGCCCAGGGATCCCCGAGAAAACAATGAAACACTTCTTTATAAGAAATGGGGGACCTACAAATAAATGATAGTGAATACTCAAGGGGTTAGTTGGAGGATAGGAGGTCTCATCACGAGACGACCTATCATGATCATGGGTATTTAGCAGTATGAAATTACCATCATCTAGTCACCAAGCTAGGGTAGTGGCTCCTAGTTACATCACTAAGAGGAAGGGGGTCTCATCATGAGCCAACCTTCTCATTTCCGTGAGGTATTTGTGAATGACACTATTGTTATCTGGACACCAAGCCAGGATAATGGCCTCCAACTTTTTCCTTGAAACATGCAAGAAAGAGCTAAAAGAATGGAAAATAAGTGGGCTTGGAATAATTGCATCATGGACAAAGGGAAATTCACCCTCTACAAAGGCGCCCATAGATAAGACTATACAAACCTTTGTATGCCATGAACCCCATGCCCAAAAGTTCACCCCACACAATCCCACATGCACACATGACTAGGATAGGTCCCACTTAAGAAACACCCTAGACTAGAGGAGTGATTGACCCAATAGGGCACCTTGAGACCCCTCCCACATCTAAATTTGACAAATTGTATAACGTCCTTGAACATTGTTTTGGTTTGAAAAGGGGGGTTTGATGCACATGTTTGGGTGGTTTGATTATTAGATGTGGCTTACTTGTTATGATACTTGTGACTCATGAACCCCTGGAGGGAGTACATGTTTGTCTTTGCAGGACCTTACCTGGTGGAAATGTATTCATGATGAGATGATCAGTTCGGGCCTTCATGAGGGCTTGAAGCCCACAGATGGATGCATAAAACCCATGCTTGGGGCAAGACTGTGATGACCAGCTTGCATGATGAAGGAATAGGTCGTTGCCTTTGAAGGTAGTTTGGTAGGTTGGATGATGAAATGCCACCCTTCCCCACCTTGACGTTAGCCTCTGGAGGCCTTGGACGTCACCCTAGTAGCCCATGACGTCACCTAGGGCTATGGTTTGACACTTGGAGGGGTTAGACTGTTGTTCTGGAACATGTGGCATGGAGGAGGGCCTTTGGAGGCCTAACGTTTTTCTAGATGACCTCAACACTTATGGAGAAGGCCTAACGTCACCCTAGGAAGGATGACATCACCCTCTTTAGGGTTTTATTTTGTGAAAATAATTTAATTTTAAATTTTAAGAGCCAAATTGACATGTAGGCTTTGTTTTGTGAAAAGACACAACTTTTGGGTAAATTAGCCAGGATTTCCCACATAAATATGGTTGGCTAATTTCATTTTTTCATCAAAACTGACCTCTCACAAGAGGGGGACTAAAATTGGCACCCTTTTTGGGGTACTTGGATTAAATTTTGACGCACACTTGCTTGGAGACTTGTTTGGATGCATTTTGGATCATTTCTTGGTGGAATTTTGGGAAATCTAGGGTTTTTATGCTTGATTATTCTTGGCGAAGTATGTAAATCTGCAATTTTCATTTCATGATAAATGTTTATGGTATGTTTACTTGTTCATATTTAAGATTATGAAATTGCTTGCTTAAAAACCCTAGGAGTAAGAAACATAAGGTGCTTCTTTCTTGCTCTTTGTTTTGCTAGTATTTCTTAAGAAGATATTGTCTAGACAAACTTCTAGAGCCCTAAAGTGCTAGCACTTTAGAAGGTTTGTCTAGTTCTTATTGCATTAAATATATTTTAAGAGTCTAAGGATAGGAGACATTGCTAGGGCCTAGAAGTGCCTACACCCTAGCTGAACCTTCTCTTGAGGGCTTGGTACTTGAGGACTTAAGGTGCTACTCCTCAAGCTTCCACCTTTTCATATCTTAGACTAGTATAATCATTGTTATTTCTCCTAGTTATCGTGTTAATATAATTGACTCCATAAACCCTAAAAGACACTAGTTCTCACTTCTTTCTTGTTAGGAGACTGATCAAACACTAACACTAATTTAGCACAGAACACTAATTTTATTGTTGTTGTTATAAATGTTTGCTACAACCATCTAAAAGCAACAATTTTTTTGCATAATTGATATAAATTGCCAGCTAATTACTTCAAAATTTGCTTGTGACAAGTTGATATCATTCCAAATAATAAATGTCATCTTTTCATTGTCATTTCAAGCAATTCTGAGGCATATTTCCTGTAGCTGTTACAAAATACTGTTTTTTGTTGTAAACTTTCATTTCATTGCATTTGTTTTTATATATCAACTAGCATAATTTCACTTGGTTTACTATTTTGTGAAGATTTACTATCCTATTTGTACTTGAAACTACCACATATTTTCTCTGTTGTCTTTTCTCGGGCAGGTACACTTCAATATCTTCATTTGCTTCATCCATCTTGGAAGTAAACCTTGTGACACCTTTGAATTGAGTGACTAGTGAGAGGGGCGGGGCGGGGGGGGGAGGGTACTTTTATCCTTATCCTTAGCTTACCCAGCCCTTTAGGTCACTAGGGATGCCTCCCTTGGGGTAGACCTCCTTCTACTCCTAAAACGTGGGGGTCTCTTATTCAGGTGACAATGATAGGAAATCCTGTTGTTATGCCAAGCTTCCTCACTTGCCTTGGGCTTTGGGAAAGTACATATTGTGTGATAACAAGAACTATCATCTTCATACTAATTTTCTGATTTGTATTCACAATCATGCTTCCCAAAATCAACTACTTTGACAACCTCATTTTCATCCATCAAGAGATTAGTCGCTTTAAGGTCTCTATGGATATTGTTACTTTGGTGCAAGTAGTCCATGCATTTAGATACATCAATTACAACCTTAAGAAGAGCTAGCAACTTGAAAACACCTTTATGCTTGTGCAGATAATCACATACACTACCACCAGACATAAACTATGTTACAATGAAAAAATTCAGTGGTCTTGTGAAAGCACCAATAAACTGAACCTCATTCTTATGCCGAACTTTCCTCACAATGAACACTTCTTGGCAAAATTCACGCTGCAAATCTGCATCTAAACATTCATACCTAAGAACTTTAATAGCAACATATTGACCACAATAAGTGTCTCTATACAAGTCACCATAAGAACCGGATGTCACCTTATAATCAAATTCCAACAACTAGCTATCAATCTCCCAATCATCAACACCGGTGTTAACAACCTCACTGGCTCTAACGGTGTAATAAAGGATGATGCTTTTTCAACCTCATTGCACACATCTTCAACATGAATATATGCATGTACTTTCAAGAAGTCATCTCGGGGTTCTGTCAAACCTCCATCATGAGGTGAGGTATTCACATCAACAACCACTTCAAATTTGAACTCTTCTTCCTTTTTCAAAACTAATACGTGAGGCTCCAAAAACTCAAGATGTTCTAACAATGTTGTTAAATTCTTCTATATCCTTGAAAGACATGCAAAAATTTCGCCATGAGTTCGTGATTTATCTTCGTCTTTCTTAAGCCACTGAATGCAAGCCTTGATACCAAGTTACCATCGCTGAAGTCGAAAGGTATAAGTGTTGGTCACATATCGAAAACAATATGAAAATATATTTTCATTGATTTCCCCTTAGGATGGTAGGATGCATAGCTTTGATACCACTGTAATATCCCCTCTTAGTTTTGATCAACTTTTGTTTTTGATTTTTTGGTGTATATATTTCAGATTTATATCTCAAGACAATTCCGTAATTAGATTTGAACACAAATGGATATTTTATTTGATTCAACTAAAAATAGCATTTACTACATTTCATGCAGATAACAACTGTTTCATATCAGTTGTAACAACAATATTTTTTCAACGAATAAATATGATTTACTTCTATATTTTGACCTGTGGAATAACATAACACAACAACTCACTTGGTATGGAAGTGATCCCCCCTATAATCACCACGATTCGCTGTAGAATTGTCACGACCCAAAAACAAAAATAATGAGTTGATATCCTTCAGTAATTCGCCCAACAATGTGAAATACTCCTTCACCGTGGTTTGTAGCAGCAATAATAAATGGCAGTGAGAGTAAGTTGAGTTATATGCCCTCCACAAACACCCATTGTCTCAAATTGTTCCCACGACTTAGCAAACAGTTGCACCCCCTCCTTCTTCAACATTATATATTTGTGAAATCGACCAGGTCGCCCATTTTACAGTAGTATGGAAATGATGAGAGATGATAATGAGCACATCTCTACCTTGCGCTCCACAAAGCACCCAAAAACCATAAAATGAGTGTGGCCCCTTCTTGATACCCGCACGAACAACAAAGGAATGGTACGACCTCTCTAGATAGTCCCCACAACCTGCAAATGAGTGTCACGAACCTCCATCAATCTCCCACGAGCTGCAATAAGTGAATTGACCTCTCATTGTGCTACCCACAAACTGAGGATGAGGGTACGGCTTCCACAAACACCACAACTACTGGAAAAACCCCCATGATTTACAAAACTGATGAATCTTCCTTTCAACAATGAATCCCAGTGAGAGATTTGTGTGATCTCTCCTTCTAGATTGTCTAGGGTGGATTCGTTTCACTATCAAAACCAATCGCTCAAGGGTTTTAGGCCCTAAATCCAAAGAAGCTACGAGAGCTCTCCAAAATCCAATTTGAGAATAATAATCATGAATAATGAGGAAATGAGTTCCAATTGCACTTTATATACCATTTTGCCTCCCCCCCTTTAATAATTAATCATACACTGACTTTATAAATCTTTCCTCAACATTTCTCCCAAAGTCACTTTATTAATTTATTAAACCTTTTAACTCCAAAAAGTGATTTATTTTATTTTAAGCATTTTTTGGCACTGAAAGTCACTTTTCAGCGTTTCAACTTTTAAAACTTTTCATCGTGGTTCCAACGAGCTATAACACTAAGGTGCCCCCCTTAAATAATTTAATTAAAATAACAACTTTAGTGAAATTAATTAAATAATGTTCAATATTACTCCCAAATTATGGGAATGGTCGAAATGCATTGGAATAAAAAATGTGTGTGCATGAGTAATCCAGATGATGAACAAACTTGATTGGGTGACTTATTAAAAATAGACACTCCCTCCAAGAATCTTGGAGCCCAAACTGGAAACCAGAAATAACATCTGAAAGCATTATATAACTCCTCTAAACCATATGAGCTCACTGGTTACATTAAATTACCCCTTTGATTAGGTTGACACAAACCCATAAAGTCATCTCGAATTGCAGAGCAAGAGAACCCAAAAATGGGGACATTACAAACACTGTTGCTCTTGGTATCAAAGACCACAGATTGTTCAAACTAGTGGATATTGGACAATTTAGAGAGCACACACTAACAACCAAGAGTGCATAAGATATCAATACACTATGGCATCAGAGGTATGGGATCCTCAACTTGACCTACCCCTCTTAGTTGACACGATAGAATCTAGTAGATTTACTTCCAGACATTCAACAATAGATCCAAGGAGTTTGTGGAGCTTTTTGGGTAGGGAAGTAGGTCAAAGCACCATTTGATAAAGGAAAAATGTGGAGAGCACAGAGAGTCCTTCAACTGGTTCGTGTGGATATTTGTGGACCAATGAACATGACATCAATCATCGGTGCCAAGTATTTCCTTCTGCTTGTTGAGATTATAGTAGGAAAATGTGAGTGCATTTTTTGAAACTGAAATTTGACATGCTTAATGAATCTCAAAAGTTCAAATCCTTAGTAGAAAAAGAACCAGTTTGTCACATTACCTCTCTTAGGTTTGATAATGGTGGTGAATTTTGTTCCAAAGAAGTCAGTAACTTTTGTGCTAAACATGGGATCAAAAGATAGTTCACCACATCTTACATTCCACAACAAAATGGAGTGGTTGAAAGGCAGAACCACACTATCGTAGATATGGCCAAATGTGTGTTGTAGAACAAGTGTGTTCCAAACAGATCTTGGGTTTAGGTAGTGTTTACAACAGTGTACTTGCTGAATAGATCTCCAATGATGGCGATGAAGTAGAAGACTCAAGAGGAAGCATGGTTTGGAAGAAAGCCCAAAGTCAACCATCTTAAAGTCTTTGGTTATACTCCCTACACTTGGATTCCAGATGAAAAGCGAACCAAGTTAGATCCAAAGAGCATAAACATGATGATCACAAGGTACAACGACAATAATAAAGCCTACAGGTTGGTTGATATTGACACCAATAAGGTGAACTTTAGTACAAATGTTGTTGTTGATGAGAAAGTTGGACCTTTCCACATTTGTCTTGAATTCAAAATTACTGGGCAACCGGTGGTGGATAAGGATTCAAGTGTCAAGCTTTAGGCAACTTCACCTGAGGGGGGGATTCTGAGCATGAGGAGTCGTCTAGGCTAGTAATTTTTTTATGCAGATAGCTCAAATCAACATTTGGATGATACAAATACATGCGATGATGAGGAGAATCCCAAGAAGAGACCCAAGTGGTGGCACAACACCATTAGAGATGTTCAGATAGGTGAAATGATAGAGGGATGATAATCGAGAGGAAAGAGAAAACATAAACCAAACATTATCAACTTTGACATGATGACCAACGTTCAAGAAATCTATGAGCCACAGTTGTTTGAGGAGCTGAAAGGGAGACCTGAATGGGAAAAGGACATGACAGTTGAACATGAGAGTTTGATGAAAAATCAGACTTGGGCCCTCATAGCCCTTCAACTAAGAAAGAAACCCATTGGTTGCAAATGGGTGTATAAGGTCAAGTACGAGGTAGATGATACACTTGACAAGTGCAAAGCACGGTTGGTTTCAAAAGGGTTCTCTTAATGAGAAGGTATCGACTATGAGAGACCTTTGCTCCTACAACAAAGATGAGCACCATCCAACTTATTCTAGCCATGGCAGCATAGTTTGGCTGGAAGATCCATCAAATGGATGTGAAGGGTGCCTTCATCAATGGAGATTTGTAGGAAGAGGTCTACATGTATCAACCATGGGATTTTCAGGTTTCGAAGAAGGAGCATTTGGTTTTCATACTAAAGAAGGCTCTATATATCCGAGGCAGGAATCCAAGGCATGGTAAATTAAGATTGACAGACATTTGGATGAACATGGGTTCCAACGGAGTCCTTCAGATTCCAATATGTATGCTAAAAGAGTTGATAATGATATCAACCTTCTGGTCATATATGTAGATGATATCATTATTATAGGTAGTGAGCAAAGTGTTATAGAACATATGAAATCCAATATGAGCAAAACTTTTGACATGACTGATCTAGACCTCCTACACTACTGTCTAAGTGTAGAAGTTTGACAAACATGTAGCAACATTTTTGTCTCACAAACAAAATATGCCAAGAGTTTGCTTGACAGGTTCAAAATGATAGATTGAAAAATCTCATTTACATCTATGAAGAAAGGGATGAAACTATCAGCCAAGACTTACTTGAAGGAAGTTAATGAGTCATTATATAGGAAACTAGTGGGTAGCTTGATATATCTTATAGCCACTAGACTTGATTTGTGTTTCATTGTGAGCTTCATTTCCAAATTCATGATGGCGCCAAAGGTAGAGCACTGGACTGCAACTAAGTGAGTTTTGAGATATGTGAAAGGGACACTTGACTTTGGCATTCTGTACAATAGAAGCAAAGATCCTTGATTGTGTGGGTATATAGATTTAGATTGGGCAGGGTTTGTTGATGATAGAAAATCCACTTCTAGATATGTTTTCATCCTTGACATAGGTGCATTCACATGGACCAGCAAGAAGAAACATGCAATAGCCCTTTCATTGACATAAGCATGATATTGAGGAATAGTGAAAGGGGCACGTGAGGCAATTTGGCTTAGGAGGATGCTTTTAGATATGCATATGTAGAAAACAAAGCCAACACCCATATCATGTGCCAATCAAGGGGCGATCAAACTTGCCAAGAATCTAATCTTCCACAAGTGTATTAAACATGTTGATGTACATTGCCACTTCATCAAACAACTTGTAGAGGATGGATCTATCGAGATGCAATATTGTCCCACAGAGGACCAAACTCGAAGCATTCTCACCAAGTCTTTGGGCCCTGAAAAATATGTAAAATTCCGAGATAAGCTTACTATAGTTAGTAGATTGACCATTAAGGGAGGGTGTTTAAGGTAAATATTAGCTTATAATGGTCAATTAGATATTATACCTATGCATTAATAAAGTCAATCTGATTTTAGTTTATTTTATGTTGTTATGTCTTATTTCACTTTATTGTGTTTCTTGGTTTATACCACATTCATAAGGTGGATTGACTTGACTTGCTTGTAATCCTATATAAGAAATCTTTTTCTTTCTCATTATGATATATACAATATGAAGAACGCTTTCACGTTATCTTGGTTTCTTTATGTGCTCAATTTCCATGATAAGGACTTGAAAGGAATACTTCAATGGCCAAGAGGTTTTAGGGGATATTCATGACATAAAAACTTGATAACATTACCTTAATAATTATGAGTTCAAGGTAGTAATAAATCATAGCAATATATATACACTATGATTTTCCATGAACATAACCCAATGCTGATTTACGGGTTGGCGAAGAAATTGAGATTGCATATGAACTATTTTAGATAACCTAGTTCACTATAGTCTTAATGGTCCAATGAAGAAATACCATAAGATAAAAGAGAACAAGGTATATTGTGCTACGAGGAAGTAACTCTCTTTATGATTTTAGGATAGAAGATAGCAAGCTATGTGATAAAGTAAAGTTGTAATTCTTTGTTTCCAAGTTGAGAGATAAAATCATGTGTGGATTTTAGAATGACCCTTTTAACTAATTGGATGAGAATGAATAACTTATGAAACTACAAAATATTGTTGATGAGAAAAACAACATGAAAAATGACCATCGAAATATAACTATAGCAAGATAAGACAACAAAACATGCATATAGGCATTGTCCTTGTAGGTTATTTTATTTTATTTAGAATAAAATGGAAATGAATATTTAAGGATTTTGCTATATTTTTACATAGACTCATGGAATAAGATCATATACTAATTGTGATATACATGTTGACAAAAATGACCAAATTTATCCTTTGTTGCATGGAAAATGATATTACTAGCATAATGGTTGGTCACTTGTTTTGTAAATGAATCTTACAAAATATATTATGCATAACTCATGTAGACCCTATGGAAAGAATCATTGTATTTCATAAAGTTCAATGATAACAAATAAGCACAAAGCCCAATAATGACTCTTTTAGAGCCATTTATGGTTACAAACCTTTTATTCACATGGACTTGGATGTGAGAGATTTTGAAAGAACAAGCAAGTTCCTTGTAAGGTGTTGCAAAGAACAAGAGGCAATGAGTGAGTGCAAATAATTGCGTGCCTCCATCTGTGACCAATGCTTACCTCCACAATTGTAGTTTTCTTTCATAAGAAATAAGCACAAACCTTCTTCATAGGTGATTAGTGTTGAAAAGAGCAAAGGTTGGTGTAATGATGCACCAAGTTCAACACAAACACTCTAGGGTCTTGCTAAGTTTATTACAAGGTTTCATAGAGTGTGTAGCCCGATAGTTGATATACTTAGCAAGTGTACCAACTATTTGTCAAGCTATTGTGGATCAATGATAGTTTCTTAAACACAACATTATTTTCGTATTATAATATATTATCCAATTATATGCAAATGCGTGAATTAGAATAAATGAATGATCTAATCACGATAATTGATATTGAGGCCAAGACATTAAAACTAAGAAATTAAAAAAATAAATGAATATTTAGTGAAGTGGTGAATATTTGAATTTGGTGCTTTTATGTGAAAAGTAGGAGTCATTGAGGGCAATGAGTTCTCCATGGAGAAATGTTAGAATCCATGTCATAAAAAAAAATTAATTAGCGCACAAACATTTAAATTATATTTATGATAATCAAGGAGGGATTCAATGCAACATAAAAGTCAGAAGGTACTCAATGAGAGATTCAATGCAATATAAAGGCAAGGCACCCCTCTTTTAGATACTAGGGAAATTCATTCACACCCTATTATAAGGTGATTGTGCCATTCCTCCACAATGGAAAGTTGCCATAAAAATGGGCAACAATCAAATTGGTGTCCTTCAGTTATGAATATTCATTCACTAGTGAGCTTAATCTTGGGCATTTTCTTCAAAAACATAGCTCCTCTATGGTATGACACAATTATCACCTACAATTGTGTAGTTTTTACAACTTATAGGTAGTTTACAACCCCTGTTATTGGTGAAACTTGCAACTATGGACTAGTGTAAACAATTTCCCATAATGATCAATTTGTGCAATTTCAACATTGAAAACATGAGAACCTTATGGAATAGCCACTTGAACCATGACGGCACTTTGATTACTTTTACGTCATTCCATATAAATTTACCTCATGTATATTTGGTATGGTATTTATTGGTTATGGACATTGTACTTTTATATAACTTCATTTTGCTTCATTTCCATGTCCTTGGTTTCACAAGCTGATGATGTCTATTCATGTAGCATATTTTTGGTACTGTGTTTATTCACATGGAGTTCCGAGTTTGTACTTATTGCACACATTTTTATGGGTATGAACCGTAATTACATATTGCCTTAGGGTAATTAGTTGAATTGGAATGTATTTTGGACATGGATCATTAAGAGTAGTTTATGTTGGCACATAGATACATTGCAGGTGCATATATTTGTTTTCCATCATAATTGAAAATACATATGCTTGTGTTTTGTTAACTATGCTTGTCAAAGAAGGGGTATTTAAAATTTTCCACCAAGTCAAAAGTAGTCACTATGTATGTGACAGTGCCCTATTCTTCTTTACCATTTGAGTACAAGCCTCCAAAGCATTAAGGATGGAGATCACATGCTTATAGCTACATTGTGGGGGTAGAGTCCAACTGAAACCATTGGTCAAGGCTGGTCCTGCAGTCCTAGACTGTATTCATATGGCATTGACCTTTGGAAGATAATCTCCATTGGTAAATGCATATTATATACCGCCAACCTCGACCCTTGTTTATCTCTTGTTCTTGTGTTCAAATATGGAAGATCGGAGCTCTACCACACTTGTTGCAAGAAAATATTGAGAAATAAAATGCTAATTACATTGTTGTTATTAGGAGTAATTGGAAAACCTAGCAAAAGTCTCCACTAGGAAAGGCAGTTTGAATTCTTAAGTTTCTTGCACTTGCATAAGCATTTAAAATGACAGAAGGTAAACAAAAGGCTGACAAAGTCATTGGAATAGTGCTAATTAAATTTTATGTATGTTCAGAAAATTTAGACCGTAAATTTATTTTGATGGTTGACAACGATTGCTTGGGGGCATGGTATGTAAAGCAAATATAGAGCATAGGAGAATGACTTGGCATTTTTCATTAGTCAAAATGAATACAGGTTCAGAAGAGGGAAGAGTTTTGTAAATGTGGGCCTAATGGTTAAGAACAGGTGTTTCATCCTTGGAGTCCACAGGGTCAAATCAATAAGGGGTAGGGTATGTACACCTCCATAGACTAAGCAGCCAAATCTCTGCAGGGAGGGGGCCCTTTGTCCTACAAATAAGGGGGTTTCATACATCAATTTCACATCTGGCTAGCCTGTGACCTTAAAATTAAATTATTATTAATATTACAAATTAAAATGAAAACTGAAAAAAATAACACGATGCATTCAGTGAAAGGTCAGAATCTCTAGTTTATAATGAGCAAATTAAAAATAATTAGTCTGAATCCAAATAAGCAATACAAGCACCATCTCTGGCCTTTGTGAAGAAATTCGCTGCATCAAACCCACATAGAGATTGGCCATACTCTGATCTCGGTGTGCAAAGATGAAGCACAATTAGCACAGTACATATTCCCTTCTTTCATTTGAAACAAATAACTCAATGACTCAACTCAAATCTTCGATCCTCTAGTCATGTTTATTACCACAGGATTCGAACTAATATGCTTTATACAGTGCACATAAGGGAAATCCATAAAGCATATGCCCAACAAGAAGTAACTATGGATACTGTCAAGGTTACCTTGTACCCTGGTAATTTTCCATAGCAGGCACTCCAAGGAACCCCTTTTGTAAGCTTGCTTGGTTTAACAGCCATGTGTCTCTCATGAGAGTGTTCAAGAAATAGAGGTTTCGATGTTTCTCATTTTAATAGAGACCCCATTTAGCTATTTGATCCCTCTTTGAGGATATTTTACATTCAAATTGTGGCATTGCCAATATATATCTAAGCCAAATATTAGACATTCACTAAATTAGACTAATGTTAATATTATAACAGTAGCTTCAATATTTTTACACTCATCCCCATTTCAGAGGCTGCACAAACAATCCTTTTAGAACTTCCGTCCAACAGAGAGTTAAAGTTTGGCAAAAATTATTTTACATTGACCGACTTGAAATGGTTGACTGCATTTCATATTATCGGTGTTTTTATGGAAAATAAATGTGAGTCCTTATTTAAAAATTCAGCTTGCTAGGATTTGTGTTTAAAACTAGTCAGATGCTTATAACATACAACATATGTGGACACTTGCATTGAAGCTGATAAACTGTGCACTCAAAGCATATGGTGCAACACCTAAGAAAAAAATCTGAAATAGTAGCTAGAAGAAACAAGATTAAAAGGTAAGCCGGATCCCTTCATGGAACCTTGAGGCAAAGTTATCACAAAAGACATATTTCAATACAATCATCAATTATCTATAAAAATGTAAGCAACTAGCTAATGCTAGTGTTTCATGTTTCCCAGACATACGTATTTAACCTGCAACAAAAACTCGTTTCATGTCTACCAGACATGTATTTAACCTGCAACAAAAACTCATTTCATGTTTCCCAGACATACGTATTTAACCTGCAACAAGAACTCACTAGTGAGAATATGCATGAGTTGAGATGGAGACCACGATTGTGATCAAACAAATTGAAGAGCTGCATATTCTCCATTTATCAATAATTTTTTATGTGGTTGGGATAACCAAAATATTGTAATTTTTATCAGTCACACTCAAAAAATTAGATAAAATGTCACATATGTTGCCAATAATGTATCATTTAATTGCAGAATAATATTCCCTGACTTGTAACCAACATGTTAAAAGATAAATTTGCTGTTGCACTGAAACAAGCAGCAGTGATGAAGCAAGAAAAGGTACTAGTCATTTTCAGAAAACAGAGAAGCAATTAGGGTTTGAAAATATATACAGAAAAGGTCAAAAAGAAAATATTTAATGGGGGAGGTGGTTGGATTTCAGGGATGGTTGAGGACCATGTGGTAGAGAAGATTTGGTAGTGCACAAGCAACTGAGGATGGGGGTTATGAGCAGATGTCATCCTAATAAGCATTAGAACTGGATACTTGGCCAATGAAGTAGCTTACTTGGTCAACCCAGTATAACCTAGATTCCAAACGGATCATAAATATTTTAGACCAGAAATGCTTCTATAGAAATGAAATGAAATGAAATTAATATTAATATCCGCTAAAGACCAAACCAGGTCAAAGGGGCTAGAGATTACACAAATAATGAGAAGCCCATACAAAAACAGTGGGGTACAAGAGGCTCCCTAATATGAAAATGGAAAACAAGTACACCAACAACAGAGAAGGAGGTAGTGAATGTCTAATGGAGGGAAATACAACTATACATCTCACAAAATGGAATTTATGTTATAATTTTTTAAGAAAAAAACAAATCTACATCTTCTACAACGTGTGCCTAATTGTTAGCACCCAAATGTACACACCTAAAACACAAACACATAGAAAAGAGAAGTGATAGTGGTTACTGTGCAATGCGTACCTAATCAATCAACTACAGGAAAATGGTGCTCAAGTCATGTGTTGTCTATGAAGTTGACAATCATCACAATTGTAGGAAATGCTATGACTAGCTCAAGCCTCCTAGTGATGACCCTGCTCGAAAGGTCAACACTACTTGATCGTCATTGTCCTCTAGACATCAGAACATAGTTCATTTGTAACTCCACTCGCCATATAGCTATGGGCACAAGATATCTTACATCAATGCTTTGAGCCTCTAACTAAATGACAGAGACTAATCTCAAAGTGTGCTACATTACACACCTCCTCCCTTAACCTAGCTGGACTTTCATTATTCCAAAACGTAACAATCACTATAATAAATCATCAAATAAATTCTATGCAAGTGCCTAGAATGTCCATGATGAATCTTATATATATATGAACCAGTATGTAGTAATTACATTGACTAGGGGACAATGCGAAAAGCATGCCCCCCCTACATGATTGGCATATCCAGAATGTATTACAACACAAGTGACAAAACATTAAGGCATTTTATACTATGGCTCATGGTTGTGAAGAATGCATGCAACAACAAAATGCAATATCTATACTAAAAGTACTAGAATAAATGTGCTAAAAATATCATCATGTTGTTACCAACTATAAAACCAGACATGATGAGTGCAAATACACTAGTTAGTTGCACATATGGCCTCTAGATATTCCATTTTACAGTGCATGTGTTCCATGGCATCTTTGTAGTAGAATGCATTACCTATGGATGTAGTAACTTAGTCACATGCATTACCTATGGAATATGTAGTAACTCAATCACATGGAAAACTCCTAATCCTTCCCATGCTACCATATGAAATTAAGGGATAGGATGGTGCCATGCTATGTACTACTTTTGTCACTCCAAAGACATGGGTTAGATTAACATAGCTCCACTCCTCAACCATTAGACTCCTAGCACAAGAGATGTCCCTTCACTTCTACACGAGGAGAGTGGAACCATTTAGTAATTAGGGTTGGTACCCTTTTCTTATATGCCTAACCTCATTTTGTTACTCCTGGTGTGGCCAAGTTGAGAAACCTAGGTGCCCAAACACCTTGTCTAACATAGATATCTCCCACACTATAGAGGATAAGTACATATTTCATATATGTCCATATGACTAGCATGGAAAACACTTTGACTACATGTCCACAACGCATTTCAGACTTCATTACTAATTTACTACCATAGGGCCTTCTAAATCTATGGTTAGTGATGTGATTTGTGAATGCATTTTCCCACAACAAAGCACTAACACATTCAAATAATTGTAAAACTTCAACATGTTACATTAGAGCCATCAAACAGACATGGAAACTAAAATTATGAATGATGAACCATAACCATATGTCATAGGTAGCATTTATTTAAATAAATACCTAAAAAATGATAAAAAAATATCTTCATATCTTTAGCCAATGAAGTAATTTTCATTGGCTGATTTTTCTGTTATAAGGCTTGGTTTGCTACAGCCATAAGGCTGATAAATATCACTCCAGTAAGATTTTTATGACAGCCTTGCTTTTGTGCTAAAGTCTTACTCTATCATTGTTGAGTTGAACTAATCTTTACTAGCTTGTCTCTTGCTTATTTAATTGGACTTTTAGCACTTATTTTGCAGCCCTTATTATCTTTTATATGCTAATATATATCACTGATTATTGCTGCAATTAGGGACAGCAATCTTAACTTGCTTATCCACCTAACATACTGCATTGTATACTTGGTTTTCATTGTGTCTCGGGCAGGTATTCTTCTCTCAGCAGATCACTCAAAACATTGGCAACCCTAAGCCTTTCCCAAGACTCATTTCCAAGTTCCCTCTACCATTTAGAATTGACCTTTAGGGGCATCCATCCATACATCTCATTTTCCATCTCAATCCCCCCTAGGGTCACCGAGATTCCCCCCTTGAGGTGACTACCTCACCTCTAAAGTGACGGGAATACCTGCCTAAGGTGACAGTGGGTAGGTGCTCTCTAAGTTGTCGCCAATTGGTGGTTGGGTTGGGCTTTGCCCAACCTACAATTTCTGTGATAACAATGACGAAATTGAAGCTCTCGAGTGATTCATCTTTAGATTTGGTGGATCCCACTATGTACAAACAACTGATCAGATCCTTGATGTACCCGGTTAACACCAGGCCAGACATATGTTTTGCTGTGAACACTTTGAGTCAGTACATGGCTGAGCCTAGACATGTACATTGGATAGCTGCAAAACATGTGTTGAGGTACCTACAAGGTATAGTTGGATATGGATTGAGATATGTCTCGGATGGGGATGTGAAGTTGCAGGGTTATATAGACTCTGACTTGGCAGGGAGTGCAGTGGACCGGAAAAGCACATCCGAATGCTGCTTCAGTTTGGGATCAGGCATGATCTCATGCTTAAGCAGGAAGCAGACATCAGTGGCACTCAGTACAACAGAGGCAGAGTATATCGCAACCAATGTTTTAAAAACCATCAAACCGGAACCGACCGGTTTGACCGGTTCGAACCGGGAGAAAAACCGAACCGACCGGTTTGGTACCGAACCAGGCAGTTCAGTACCAAACCGGCCAGTTCCGTCATAAACCGACCGATTTAGTTTGGTTTTTCTCAAGGATGCCCGCGGATCCCAAACGCTAATTTTTTTTTGGTTTTTTAAAACCCCTTACCCCCCTAAACCCTAACAACATGCTATAAATACACAACAACCCCCTCTAAGAGCCTCACACCTCTCTCATTCATCATTTGGGAGCATTTGGGAGCTTTTGGGTTTTGGAGCAGCATTGATTCTTGAGGAACAGCCTTGAGGAGCTTAT
>SNQJ01S0016486.1:184433-195889 GCA_010110895.2 Picea sitchensis
ATGATGAACGATGCAAGTCGAGCGCAATAAAACCCCTCAATATCTCCCGAACTCTCTGTCACCCCTGTTTGGCTACTCTAGGCATAACACTCTATAATGTTAAATGTCCCAAAATGGGACATTACAACTTGACAGTAGTTATGTACTACTATGACTTGACAGTGGTTGTGTTCCATTGGATGACATTGTAGTAGCTGTGTGCTACTAGTTTATTTCCATGGAGACTACCAGATCGCTTGGAAGTAGTTTTTTGTTACTGTTTGATCGCAACATAGTCATGGAGACTGAGATCAATGATTCAAGCTACATATGGCATGGTAGTAGCTGTGTGCTACTAGTTGATTGCAGAGTAGTCAGTGGACTACCAGAAGAAGACATCTTGAAAGATACCTCCCTAGCTAAGTGGGAGTGTTGATGTTTGGTAGCTGTGGGAGGTACTTTCCCTCCTAGACAACCTTTCTTAGATGAGAAGAAGATTCTGGAAGCAAGAGAACCATTTAAAAAATGTGGAAATACCACAGAAGAGAAGTCGGCCCAGAAGAATAAAGATTAAAGTAAAAAGAGAAGCCTCTAGATAAGAATTCGGCCCACAGGAATTAATATAGTGGAAAATGAATTATTCCAGATGAAAAGTCGACCCCAGTATTCCAGATGAGAAGTCGGCCCCAGTACATTGACAAACCAGTATAAATATAGTGACGCCTTGCTCATTTGAACTCACTCGCACTCGCAGTTGCAACTACATAAGGAAGAAGGCGCAGGTCTAAGGCAAGGAAGATGCAACTACTGCAGCATCTGGGATCTTGGTTATTCTTTGTGGTAACTCTCTCTTGTGCGCTACCCTTGGTAGAGGTGCGCTACTCTTGTATTGTGTTGCTGCTACAGCTGGGGTGGTATTTCTGGTTATATCTTTAGCTAGCCATTGTTCTAGGGTTTATCTGTTTGGTTCATGGTTGGACTTGTTTGGACGAAATGTCTCTAAGAAAGGTTGGCTGGGTTTTTCCCCCATTTGGGGTTTTCCTAGGATAAATTCTTGTGTCTTCTTGTGCTTGTTACTGCTGCTCTTATTTTCAGTACATGATATAAATGCTAATGTGAAAGAAGATCTAAATATACTAGTAAACCTAATTGCTCTGTAAAAGTGAATAAAATCTAACATGGCCACCCCAAGTACATAGACCCATCAATATACAGGAAGATTGGTTATTGTCCCGCAATGTATGTCACATTGAGCACTACAACCAAGATGGTCAGAGTGATGAGTTACTATAAACAAAATACTCAACCAAGAAAAAGCGATGAGTGTTGCGGAAGCATTTTCATAGAGAACATTGAAATAATTTATGCTACTTAAGTGAGTTAAGCATGGCACATGCATGAAACTTGAATTCAACGAACACGAATCAAGGAGACAACAAAGGCAAAAGAATATGACACAGATTGACACTAGATTTGGCTCAACTATACATCTATTCTTGGTAAAAAAAATGAGCGACAAAGAATTAGTAGGGACTAAAGCGAGATAAAGAGATCATTGTGGCTTAGAATTGTGAAGACAATGGTGATTGAGCTTGATATTGCTAGTGATCAAAACCATGATGCTGGATTTTTTACATATGAGATGTTTACATATTTATACAAGTAAACAGAGAATATTGCCATTAATAAGGTGGTTAGAAGGTTGCCTTGAATTGTAACAAATCTTGCATGAATCTTGAAAACAATCAACAATTTCTAGGTTGATCATGAAAGTTGGCACTGACTCGCCAACTTTGATCACCTTGAATGGAGGGCACATTGAGGGTCTCAATAGTAAGATTTTGTAGACTATCCCTGAGTATCTACAGTAGATGAAGCACAATTATGCACATGCCAATCTGTCGGATGTACCATTTAGATCTATCGGGGAAGATTTAGTGACAGATGGAAGATTAGATGACTGTAATGGTTGTGATGGGCCCGAGGAGTCTATTGCATAGGGATCCACGACTAGACCTGCTGTAAAGTACTATCCTGCTCCCATTCGAAGCTGGTAAGAGCCTGTGACGAGCTGGAATTGCACTAAGGTATGGATCAATAGTATTTTATTTTAATGGAAACAGATTAGCCACCATGTGGGATTCAACAAAATTCAATTCAATTTACTTAAAATTAAAAAAAAAACCCAACACCATGACTAAGCATATCACCAAGTAATTGAACTCCCAATATTTTAGAAAGGGACAGGAGACCAATCATTTTGAGAATATCAAAGAATATAAAAAACTTGGACCCCCCTTTCATATGCAAACATAAAAAATAATAATTTGGAAAAAGTCCATCGATGCCTAAGATATAAATAGAATTCAAAACAAACCTCTAAATACTCATCGATGCCATATTTTGAGCCCTCTCGTCCAAGGCCAGATTCCTTGACACCTCCAAATGGTGCAACCTATATCAAGAAAATGAAACATGAGCCTTACTAGATCAATGCATTTGAAAATTCAATCCAAAACAATAACACGATAGATACATTTCCATTGAATTCTACAGCATATTGTTAACAAATGTCACAAGAGCAGATCTAAAGTCTGATAATAAAATTGTTAAAAGAAATTGTATGCATAGTTCAACGAGGTCTATTAATAACAATATAGTTGGGATATTTGTCGGCTAACAAAGGTGTTGGTTGAAAATACTTCTTGTTAAGTAAGAAGAGGTAGAAGATTGCATTCAATGACAAGAGCCATAAATAAGTGTGATTCAAACCTGGAATGAAATAAAATTACTCTTGGATGTTGTATCTTCTAAAAGTTCAGCCACATTCATTTACCATTTATGATACAACAAATTTAATTTTTTTTTTTATATCTTTAAAAAGCATAAAGAAAACCAGTCACCACATTGAAGCTCATCTAAATCTTCTATATCTGCGTTTTGGCATTGGAAAAACAATATAGTCTGGTGACTATTAAAAAGGTTTTATAAGTGCATGTGATGACAAGGAAATTGGTAGCATATTGTGTCTTACATTAGACTTTTATTTGCTAGATTTAACATTTGTTTCCTTTCATCTCAATCACAATGCCCTACAACCTACATTATTGCACAAAGGAATTTAGTGATAAATGTGAAAGTATCTGATGTCTATGGTGATGTAGCATATGCACCCAGAGGTATGTCTACAGGAGCACCCAAAGCAGTATCAACGAAGAGGATGGAGTGTATCTTCTGTCACGGTGATGTAGCATATGCAACAGAGTGTTTGATCACCACCCGGAAGGATTCAGAGGGTAGAGAGGCATTACCATCCACAGAGTAGGAAGCTTCTGAGTCAGTATGAGCCAGTGTTTGGGCCGAGGCCCGATACCACCAGGGAGACCACCAGACAGGGGATTCGACCATACTATTGAGTTGGAGGCAGGGGCTACACCGGTGATCACCGCGCCCTATAGGCACCCTAAGAGATTCAAGGACGAGATCGAGAAAGCAATCAAAGGATTGCTTGTGATGGGGCACATCAGACCCAACACGAGTCCTTTTGCTTCTTTAGTCGTTCTGGTACTGAAGAAAGATGGCACATTGAGGATGTGCATTGACTACAGAGCTCTCAATAAGAAAATGATCAAGATCAGGTACCCCATTTCGCGCATATATGAGTTGATGGACAAAAGCTACATGGGGTAGTTTTCTTCACCAAGATTGACCTGCGGTCAGGATATCATCAGGATCAACATCAAAGAGCAAGACATAGAGAAGACAACGTTCAGATTCTATTTTGGACATTTCGAGTTTTTGGTCATGCCGTTTGGGTTGACCAACGCACCGACCACTTTTCAGTTTTCCATGAATCACATCTTCAGGGGGCAGTTGAGGAAGTACCTTTTAGTATTCTTTGACAACATTTTGATTTATAGCAGGACATGGGATGAGCATCTGGCACGCTTGGAGGAGGTCTTGGGCATTATGGAGGCACAATCATTATATGCCAAGGAGTCCAAGTGTGAGTTCGGGATGAGGGAACTACTGTACTTGGGGCATATCATCAGTGAGCAGGGAGTATAGGTTCATCAGGAAAATATCAGGGCCATTTTGAATTGGCCAACACCCAAGAACCTCATAGAGCTGAAGGGATTCTTTGGGTTATGCAGTTACTACAGGCGGTTTGTCAGAGGCTTTTCACAGTTGGGAGCACTACTCACAGATCTAACCAAGGGTGCTTTTCATTGGATGGATGAGTCACAACAGACTTTTGAGAAACTGAAGGAAGTTATGAGCACATGCCATGTTCTATCCCTTCCGGATTTCTTGCGGTCATTTGTCTTAGAGTGCAACGCATCATGGGTGGGGATTGGAGCAATTTTGATGCAAGGGGGCCATCCCATTGTGTTCGAGAGTAGGAAGCTCAATGAGTCGGAGAGACTCTATTCGATTTACGACAAGGAAATGCTAGCAATCATGCATGCCTTAACCAAATTCAGGCAGTATCTTGTGGGCAGCAAGTTTGTAGTGAAGACTAATCACAATAGTCTCAAGTATTTCCTGGATCAGAAAGACCTCAGCGAGAGATAGCTGAAGTGGGTTGCAAAGATCCAAGCCTTTGACTTTGACATTGAGTATGTTAAAGGAAAAATGAACGTCGTAGAAGATGCCTTGTCCAGGAGGCTAGGGTGTTCGATGATGGATATTTGCACAAACTGGAAGGCACATTTGTTGGTGGAGTACTCCAAAAACAGATTTGCTTGTGAGGTATTGCATGGACAGGTAGTTGATGATACATATCGGGTGCTAGACGATGTCATTTTCTACAAGGACCGGATCTACTTGGTTCCAAAATCTACCTTGAAAGGGAAGATTCTGAAGGTGTGTCACGATTTTCCTACAACCGAACATCAGGGATAATTCAAAACTTACAGGCAGATCAGGGAGAGATTCTCATGGAAGGGTCTCAAGGATGATGTACTGTAACACATACGGGAGTGCACGACTAGTTAGCATAACAAGTCCGAGCAGACACACCTCGTGGGGTTACTTCAGCCTCTACCCATTCCGGAGCAGAAATGGGAGAGCATTTCTATGGACTTCATTACAGGTCTTCCTCGAGTGCAGGGCAGGGACTGTATATTTGTAGTGGTCGACAAGCTGACCAAATTTGCACACTTCTTTGCCAAACCCATGGACTAAAAGGCCATAAAGGTAGCAGAGCTATTTTTCAGAGAGGATTTCCGGTTGCATGGTTTACCCAGGCAGATAGTCAATGATAGAGATGGGCACTTCATCAGTGCATTTTGGCAGGAGCTCTTCAGGTTCGTGGGCACAAAATTAGCCACGAGCACCAGCTACCACCCGTAGACAGATGGATAGACAAAGATTATCAACAAATGGGTGGAGGGGTATCTAAGAAATTATGTGTCGGGGGGGTGGGGGGGGGAGGAAACAACGCACATGGGTGAGTATGGTTACAACACAACTTACAACATGTCTATCAGGATGTCATCGTTTAGAGCATTGTATGGATACGATGCACCCTCTTTTGTGGAGACTGTGTTTGGGGATAGCAGGGTCTCGGGGGCCAAACATTGGGTTGAGGAGAGTCAGAGGATTCTACGAGCGGTAAAGGAGAACTTACAGGCAACTCAGAACCAACAGAAGATCTATGCAGACAGGCAAAGGATAGAGCGCAGTTTTGAGGTAAGGGACTTGGTTTTTCTGGGATTGTAGCCGTACAGATAGTCTTCCTTGAAAAGAAGCGGAGCCGAGAAGATGAAGCCTGTTGATTTTTCATAGCATTAGGTTAAGCATGTAGTTCATTTAATTTCATCATGTCTTAACCATAAACACGAATGTTGCAGCAACCAAGATCACAAGAAGAAACACCATGCACAAGAACACAAGATATATCCTGGGAAACCCTTCTCAAACAAGGGAGAAAACCCAGCCAAATCTTTTGCTATATTCTTCAAGAGAAAGACCTTTCACCACCAAGAATGACTTAGCACACAAGAGGGTGCTTAATCCCTAGAAACCCTAGCGCCCAAGAGAGGTGCGCCCTTTTTCCAAGTAGAAGTGTTTGCTGAAATTTCCAAACTCACGAGTGTGTGTGTCTACAATGAAAGATTTCCTCTTACTTACATTAGACTTGTCCTATCAACTAAAGTGTCTATTGGCACAATAGGGCCGACCTCACTTAGATATATTATTTATTTATTATTATAATAATTAATATTAATATTACTATTACTATTAATATAAATTATCTTTTACAGTTTATCTTTAGACACAAAAGGTAGGGCCGACCTGTACCCTTTACACAATAACTAGGGTTACAGGTAGGTCTAACTCTTGAACAATATATAGCAAAGGATCTGATACACCCACTAGTGCTCATCCACTAGGGGCACATCCATAGGGATGCCATGGACTTGATTCACTGCATTACACAGATGAACTAGGTCTTCACACGTTCACCTGTGCTCGTTCACAGGCACGTCCACTCTACAGATTTGTTTTCCCACTGCCACCTACAGGAGGATCATCTGGAGTCTTCTCGTCAACTCTGTTGCTGCTCAGAGGAGGACATCACACCATCTTCATTTCTGTTCTCATGATGATGTGCCCAACACTTTTGGGATTTCCCACGTTCACCTTGTGCTCAGCCACAAGCACGTCTTAACTCAACAGATCGCTCTTACATCAGATAATCATCTGTAGTTCTTCTCACTCACGTCATGGAGGAGGCCATCTTTACGTTCCTGACTCTGTCCCAGGCAGGAACCACGAACCCTTCATAGGGGTTTTCTCTCAGGTTTGTAAGTTGAGAGAAAGACTTCACATAGCTGCTATGTTCCACATCTCACAGGTTTGTAAGCTGGAGGATGTCTCCTATAGCTGCATTCATCAACACTCCCTCTTAGCTAGGGAGGCATTCTTCATCAAGCTAAGTCTCATACCGATGTACTCTGAAATTTGTTTTTGGCTAAGGTCATCCATACTCCCTCTAAACTCGGAAGGAGTTCTTCACCAAGTAAATGTTTGGTGTAGAAGTTTGCAGTCTGCTTAGGTGGAGAAAGGTACTGCAAGTATACGATTTTCTTCTGCATCATATCTCTGACATAAGAAAATTTTATCTCTTTGTGTGACAATCCATTAGGAAGCTCTGGGTTCTTTAAGGAGCTTTATATATGGGTCTTTGTCATCAACATAGGAACCATCTCATGGTCAAGTAGATCTGTCGGAAGTATGTGAAGCCACATTGCTTCGCACACTTACTGCTATATACTTTGTCTCTGGTGCACTTAAGGCTACAGAGTTATGTTTCCTGCTTCAATAGGAAACCATGGAAGAATTCAAGGTAGAACATCAACCAGAAAGGCTTTTCTGGTTCACTGAAGATTTTATCGGTCATCTGTCATACCTCTTGTCCCAAGAAGTAGTGAATCATACTCAGATTCTTCATCTCGAATTCAGAAATCAAGGATTACTTGTAACAACAACGTTTTCTAAATAGGTCATCAGGACCAGGCTTTCGTCATCAATACTACAATGATATAAGTTTGGATCATCAACACTCTTGTTTGAAATCCAAACTTATCAAGAATCCATTTATCTGATATAGTTTCCAACTCATGGATGGAAATGTATTTGGTTCACTGGATTAGGTGTTTCATCATAGACAACTCCCTCTGTTTGAGAGAAACCTCTGGCTATAGATCTTGTTTTGTATTACCTTGATACTTTCATTAGCTGCATGCTTTACCACAGGTTTCTCTTTCTGGTCCCTGAATAATATCTTATGCACCATCCTATTAAAGTATACTGGTACTCTTCTGTTATGGCATTTGGCCATACTGGTTATCTTGTTGCTTTTCTAAGACATGGAGTCTTATCATCAATGAAGTGTCTCATGACTGGAGGATAGCTTTGAAAAACTCTTTTCCTTTCTCGGAAGGTGCCTTTGTAATGTCCCTTTCCAAATAGGAGCTCCAGAGAGGAGGCTTAATGGTCTAAACCGCCCCGTTAGACTATAGCTAGGGCCAAAAAAGGGGTAAACATGGTTACTAGAGGTCACTCCAGTCAAAGGTGTTATGTTCGGAAAGTGGCATTGAGCTAAAAATGGTTAAAAGCGTTTTTAAGTCATTATGAGCTAAAAATAGAACAGATGAGCTAAAATTAGAAGTCAACAGTGAATTAGGGTTTCAGCAGTGAATTAGGGTTTTGGAAAGCTATAAGAGAAGATTCAACGATCTAATTCATCATTATGCAGATTATGACTTGTCATTGAGGAGAGAGGCGCATCTCAGGAGAGATAGTTCAGTGGATTCCAGGAGGAAGAGACCAGTTGGCTGATTTCGGTGTTGAGAGACACACCCTAGTCACCGGGAAGATCACACAGGTCTTCCATTGTTCTTCAACAACAGTTATGCAGGGTCTAGTAGCAAGGGCGCACTTATCCAGGGCGAGGGCGCAACTCTTGAGGAGTTTAAGTGGATCAACTTGTCCCATCCGGGAGGAGTTCAGAGATTCCCCTCCGGCCCAGTTGAGAGGAAGGCAAGGTGCATCTTTTGCTTGATTCCTTGTTAGATTCCGACGGAGGAATCATCTGTGGCGCATTTTCTAGACTTGGAAGTACGACACTTTTGGCGGACACATTCAGGGTTCCCGAGCGAGTATCAGATAAGATTCAGAGAAACCCTTCCGACCCATTTCCCAGTAGACCAAGGCGATCATTTTGAGATACATCTTAGCCGATTTCGACGGTGGAATCACTAGGGCGCATTCCCTCAGGGGGATCCATCCGGGGTCCAGACCCACCAATAGAGGGGCTAGTCAGTTACCAGGCCTGAGAGCTAGAGTAGGGCACACCATTTGGGACAGTTTCCAGGCCATTCCGAGAGGTATAACCGCCAGGGCGAACTTTCCAGACTTCTAGCAGTTACCGTACGAGCTGCCATAGTTCCAACTCATCCATTGATCCCACAGTGCTCATCTATTATTGGGTATTATCATTTAGTTTGCTTATTGTATTCCGACTAAGATCCTTTTGTCTTTTGATCTAGTCGAGAGATTCATTTTATTTAGCCGTATTCGGCCTTTGTACTCCACAAAGATATCATAATATAAACTTTGCAGTCCTTTGTCGCATTTGTTATTTGTATGATCATTTATATGTTGTAAACGATTAATCCTACACACACATTAGCAACGTTTCCTAGACTAGCCAAGTCAGGAACATTACAGTGGTATCAGAGCCTTAGTCCTGCCAGCTTGTGACTAAAGACGATGAGTGCAGCAGAAGACCCAGAGGGCCGTGAACACGTAGGTGACGAATATGTCACTTACAACAGGTGTAGGGAAAGAAGGTCTAGGCCTGACTTTCCTCTTTTTCCTCCTAGCTTAGAGGAGGATGAAGAGGCACACAGAGAAGCAGAGAGAAAGGCAGAGTGTGAGGTTGAGTGCGAGGTAGAGAGGATGCTAGGAGACAAATATGAGCGACCAGAGGGCAGTGGCAAGGCCCCCATAGAACCAGAGACAACTTTCATGCAGGTTATCAGCGATATGTTAGCTAGTCAGCGGACCATGTCTCAGTCCTTGGCACAGGTGGTTGATAGATTGGCTAGAGTGGGCACCCTGGACACACAAGCCCCGTATGCAGCACAGGGAAACTCAAAAGCAGGCAGTAGGCCCTAGTCACCCACTCGCACATACACTTCTGCGAGTAGGATTCCCAGACCCTTGTTTCCCAGTTTCCAGAGGGCACCCCCTGTAGCAGCATAGTCGCCGATAGCACAGAGGCCGCCCACTCATGCAGAGGACATAGCAGAGTATCGAAGGGAGTACACAGCATTGGGTCGTGACTTCCATCAGGACATGACCCTAGTCGAGTACTGTGGACTCAGACTCAGAAACCACCCCAGAGAGCCACATAGAGGAGGACCACAACAACAGCAAGGGCATAACATGGATTTCATCCGAAAAGTTGGTAAACTCACCATACCATCGCTAGAGCTTGGGTACAAAAGCTAGACACATACTGCAAGCTCAATCAGATGACCGAGACAGAGGCCATCAGTTTCATGACCTTACCCGTGGAGGGTGAGGCACACGAGTGGTGGTATCATGGATTGGTGACATTGGGTCACAGTCGCATCACCTCCTATAGGGAGTTCACAGAGAGGCTCATGGACAGGTTTGACAGGAGGGATCCCGAGATCCACTTCAGGGATTTAGCCCAGTTGAGACAAACTGGCACAACAGAGGCATTCATCACAGAGTTTCAACGGGTAGTCGTGGCAGTGACAGATATATCAGAGCCCAGGCTGATCATGTTATTCACAGAGGGACTCACAGAGCCTTTGAGAGGATGGGTGGAGGCATACAAGCCTCCCACCTTGCAGGATGCCATCCTTTGCACTCGAGATTTGGCAGACTCAATGCCACAGACTAAAACCTTTTCCAAACCCTTCGTACAGCAGAAGGATCGAGACAAGAAGCCATTCCAGAGAGAATGGAAGGGCAAGGAGAAGTTGGATGATGAGACTAGGCGAGAGCTTATGAGGAAGAAGCTTTGCTTCAACTGGAGAGACCCTTGGGTCCCAGGCCACAGGTGCATGGGCAAGGGAGAGATTCATTATATTGAGGTGGCAACAAACAGTGTGGACAGTGAGGAGGAGGAGCAAGACAATGGATCCACTAGCTTAGAGGAGGAGTCAGCACAGGCAGAGGAGCAACCTCCCCGTAGACCACCGACACCGATAGGAGCCCATCCTCCAGTAGTCCCACAGCCGCCTGAGTAGGCTAACAGGAGGAAACGAACAAAGGGAGGAGTCATAGCGACCCTTTATAGTGTTCCCAGGTATGATACCCTCCGGATTAGAGGGACTATTTCAGGGGCAACGAGCAATTGCCTTGATAGATGGTGGGGCCACCCACAACTTCATCGACGCTTCACTAGTATCGAGACGAGCACTTCAGACAAAGGAGTTTGAGGGGTTTGATGTTGCAGTAGCAGATGGCCACACAGTGGAGTGTCTAGACAGAGTCCCGAACTTGGAGGTAAAGTTAGGCAACTACACAGTGAGAGACACATTTTATGTGGTTGACCTATTTGACATAGATGTGGTGTTGGGAGTCCAGTGGATGATTACCTTGGGAAAAATCACCACCAATTACCAAACCTTGGAGATGGGATTCAGAGACCATGACGGGAAGAAGGTTGTTCTAAGAGGTATGTCGATAGTAGCACCCAGGACAGTGTCAGCCAAGAGGATGGAGAGAATATTCAGACATGGGGAGGTAGCATATGCCGCCGAGTGTTTGATCACTACGCAGAAGGATTCAGAGGGTCGACAACAGTATCATACAAAGATCAAGAATTTGTTGGGATGACATCAAAAGGTTTTTGGGTCGATTCCACCAGGGAGATCACCTGACAGGGGGTTTGAGCACACCATTGAGTTGGAAGAGGGGGCCAAACC
>SNQJ01S0016486.1:202855-213266 GCA_010110895.2 Picea sitchensis
AGGACAATATTCTATCTTGACAGAAGGTTGGGTTAGAGAACAAACTCTATGATCTCAACTTTAATCCATCTAATATCTTGACTTTAATTTTGACCAAAGGTTAGTATGATGGTCATAGCTTTAACATGCAACCTAGATCAAATAAATGTCATAACAAATAGATGCATGTCAGAATAATCAAACTTGGGTTGCATTATTCTTCTGAATGTGTTGGATCTTGAGATCCTTTTGGATCTATGATAAGAGATCCCTTCTCCTGCAAATACCCTTTAAAGCTTAACAATTTAAACATATGTGAGTACATACCTCTGATAGCATTTGCAGGTAGTGGCACCATCTGGTATTATCGGTAATATTTACCAACTTCTTAAAAGACTTCAAGGGTGACTGCAACTGGTACAACAACTGATACTTCAACTGATACTGCAACTGCAATTGATACTGCAACTGATTCTGAAGCTGCAACTACAACTGCAACTTAGGCAACTTAAGGTTTTATGAGAAAACCCTAATTTTTCAAACTTCAAATTTTGAAATTCTGATCCAGGGGATAGATTCGCTGGGCTGAGGCGAGTAGCTGGTTCAGTCAGATTTATGAAAATCCAAATTTTACCCCCTCAAACTTGACCAACGGATTTCTGGACTGGTGCTTCTGGTTTTTTGGTACTTCCAGTACTTTGTGAAAACTAGGGTTTCACTTTCCGGGAGATCTACCCACTGAAAAGGTGCGCTGAAGATTCCAAAGAGTTCCTTGGGTTAGGGCACACTTTTCTAGATGGTTTTGAGGCTGAAAATCTTCTTCAATAAAAAGCCCTAATTTTCATGTACGACAACATGGACGTTTTTCCTTTTTCTTGTGAAAAATGCTTGTGCAATGGGTTCTTTCAAGACCTATGCTCTGATACCATGTTGATTTTTCATAGCATTAGGTTAAGCATGTAGTTCATTTAATTTCATCATGTCTTAACCATAAACAAGAATGTTGCAGCAACCAAGATCAAGAAGAAACACCATGCACAAGAACACAAGATATATCCTGGGAAACCCTTCTTAAACAAGGGAGAAAAACCCAGCCAAATCCTTTGCTATATTCTTCAAGAGAAAGACCTTTCACCACCAAGAATGACTTAGCACACAAGAGGGTGCTTAAGCCCTAGAAACCCTAGCGCCCAAGAGAGGTGCGCCACTTTTCCAAGTACAAGTGTTTGCTGAAATTTCCAAACTCACGAGTGTGTGTGTTTACAATGCAAGATTTCCTCTTACTTATATTAGACTTGTCCTATCAACTAAAGTGTCTATTGGCACAATAGGGCCGACCTCACTTAGATATATTATTTATTTATTATTATAATAATTAATATTAATATTACTATTACTATTAATATAAATTATCTTTTACAATTTATCTTTAGACACAAAAGGTAGGGCCGACCTGTACCCTTTACACAATAACTAGGGTTACTGATAGGCCTGACTCTTAAACAAAATATAGCAAAGGATCTGATACACCCACTGGTGCTCATCCACCAGGGGCACATCCATAGGGATGCCATGGACCTGATTCACTGCATTACACAAATGAACCAGGTCTTCACACGTTCACAGGAACGTCCACTCTACAGATCTGTTTTCCCACTGCCACCTACAGGAGGATCATCTGGAGTCTTCTCGTCAACTTTGTTGTTGCTCAGAGGAGGCCATCACATCATCTTCATTTCTGTTCTTATGATGATGTGCCCAACACTTTTGGGATTTCCCATGTTCACCTTGTGCTCAGCCACATGCACGTCCTAACTCAACAGATCGCTCTTACATCGGATAATCATTTGGAGTTCTTCTCCTTACGCCATGGAGGAGGCCATCTTTACGTTCCTGACTCTGTCCCAGGCAGGAACCACAAACCCTTCATAGGGGCTTTCTCTCAGGTTTGTAAGATGAGAGAAAGACTTCACATAGCTACTATGTTCCACATCTCAAAGGTTTGTAAGCTGGAGGATGTCTCCCATAGCTGCATTCATCAACAAAGCCTAGGTTCTATGGGTCATACAAAGTCAGCAAGAAGGTAGGCGAAGTGGCCTATGAGCTAGAGTTGTCGAAGGGTAGCAAGATTCACGTGTTCCATGTTTCTTGCCTTAAAAAAGAAGTGGGGCAAGAAGTCAACATTTTAGAGGAGTTGCCACCTTTGGATGAGGAGGGTCAGCAGGAGCTAGTACCAGAGGAGGTGCTAGAGCAGAGAGAGCGTCAATTGATGAGCAGGGTCATCAGGGAGTGCTTGGTTAGATGGAGGGGACTTCCAGTGGAGGATGCCACATGGGAGGGAGAGCATATATTGCAGCGCCCAGTATTGATGTTGCTTGAGGACAAGCAATCTCGGGAAGGGAGGATTGTGATGTCTCGTTCCCAAGAATAGGCCAGCAGGGAGTGACTTAGTAGTCTATCTGTTCCCGTAGACTATAGTTAGGCACAAACAGGAAACAAAGGGAGAAATAAGGGTGAATAAATGGCTAAACGATGAATTAAGCCAAAAAGCATAGGTAAAGTCACTTAAGCCAAAGTCAACGGAGAAATAGAAGACAAAGGTGTAAGGGGTGACATAATTAATTAATTATTCGACTTAGGAGGAAAGGCGCCTAGCTTAAGTGATGTCAATGGAGAATTAGATCGGGGGAGGTATAAGAAGAGGAATTCGACCTAATTCCTCATTATGTTATGATTTGATGTTGAGAACAAGTTCCAGAGGAGGAAGTCGACCTCTTTGATGTTTTGTGGATTTTTGGAGGAAACAACCACATAGATCGGTTTTGGTGTTGGAAGACACACCCTATCCTATCGAAGATACCATCCAGGTATTTCACTGTGCCAGTTCAAGAGTATTCAGATCCATTGCAGAGATTGGGCAGTACAGGCAGTGAGGGCGCAAGGATTAGAGAGGGTTTTGTGTAGCTGCACGAGACCAGGGCTTATCTCGTTGATTCCTTCCGAACCAGTTGAGAGGAGGCCAAGACGCTTCTTTTGAGCCACCAGTCATCAGATTCTAACACTGGAATCTCCCAGGGCGCACCAGACAACCAAAAAGTGCGCAACTCCTGAGGAAGGGAATTTGGGTTTCCAGAGAGTTTTCCAGATCAGATCTGGGGAAACCCTTTCGACCCAATAAAGAGGAGGCTAGGGCGCACATTTTGAGACAATTATTAGAGGATTCTGCTGGTGTCATCATCAGGGTGCATTGCCATAGCCTAGGAGGTGCAAAACCCCCCAGGGGATATCATTCGAGGTTCATCCAGACTTTAGTCAGACGATTTTCAGTCTGATAGATATCAGGAGGAGCCTAGAGGCCAAGGCGCTCGGTTTGGGACAATTTTCAGGTCGATCGGTTGAGTATAGCCACCGAGTTTATCCAGTATTTGCAGCATTTGTCGTGAGTTTCCGAAGCCGCATGTTGTCGATCTATTCGTGCATGTGCAAATCTATCCACATCTTTTGAACACGGGTATTTTGTATTAGTTGCATTGTATTCCAGTGACGATCCATGAGATGTAGCTGATGATTGTTTCTCTTCTTTCAGCATATCAATTGTATTTCCTACTTTTTCCGTATAATACATGATATAGAGATTGTGTCAGTTCCTTATTTCGTATGCATCATATACATTGTTCAAAACTTATTTATATGACAGACACATGCGAAAATCACCAAGCATGTTAAACAATTAACTAAAACGCATCCAAAAACCCCTAGAGTATCAGATCTGAGAGTCATAACACTAGTTCAGCAACAGATATCCAAATCCGCCGGATTTGGGATATTTCAGTACTTGCCCAAGACATAAGGAGAACAATGCATATAATGTAATATGTTAGTTGGACAAGCAAATTAAGCTTGCTGTCACTAATTGCAGCAAAGATAAATGATATATATCAGCTTAATAAAGATAGCAAAGGCTGCAATATAAGTGTTGAGCATATGATAAAATAGACAAGAGGCAAACTAGTGAAAGCTAGCTCAACTCACCAATCATTAAGCAATAACTTTAGCACAAAAAGCAAGGCTGAAACAAAAGGTTGCTGCAGTGATATTATCAGCCTTATGGTTGTAGCAAACCAAGCATAACAGTAGAAAAATCAGCCACAAGAAACCACCTCTAACTAGCCCAATAGGTGCGCTAGGCTTAGTAGAGGGTTGGGGTAAAGTTAGGGCTAAATCCTAGGGTTAGTTTAGGAGTTATTAAGCGTTAGAAGGTTAGTTGTCTGCAGCCCTAATGGTCGTAGGTTAGTTTTGTAACAGCAGCAAGATGTTGTGATTGAAAGGGGATGCCTAAATGAGGCAAGCGAGCCAAAGGCTCAAGGAACAGTTTCCCAAAGAGACAACTTTAAAACTTGAAATTTGTACGTTTAGCAAAGCAATAATTTATTTCTCCAATGCAACAAGTAAATGACTAGCGCCTTCAATAATTGGGTTAATGGAGTCAAGCAAAGATAGAGCTAGAGGTACTACCTCCTTGGGGGTGTCAATCCTCTTACTTCCCAAGGCAAGTATCTCTAGCTAGGGTTTAGGATAAGAGGGTGTATGCCCTTATACTTATTTTAGCAAACCCTTGTTAAACCAATAACATGTAAGCATAAAGTGATGGACGCTAAGGTGGGGGTGTATGCCCTTATACTTCCCACCTAGCTCTAGCAAATAACCTTGACTTGAACAACAAATGATAGCAACAATGTAAAAACCTTACCAATTCAAGGAAAAAGCTAAGACAAACCACCACAATAGCAAGAGAATAGCCTTCCAAGGCTAGCGCATCACTTCCATCAACCAATAATCCAAGAGATAGCCATAAACAAGAGCACAAGAGAGAGAGGTAGCCAAAGATAGCGAAAATTTCAATCCGATACTTCTCACAATGGGAGACTTATGTTATGAAATGAGACCTTATGATCTCTATTTATACAAAATGTCTGCAAAACAGTTAGTCCACATAATTTTAGGGTAAACCACAAGCTAGGGGTCAACAACCCTAATCTTGCCCCTTTTACAAAATAATATTAAACAATTCACTTAAGATTTACTTTTACACAAAAAGAAACCCTAACTCAAGGTGACATCCCCCCTTTAGGGAACGTTTTGACACTAGGAGCAAGTTGTTGGTGTTGGAGGAGTGTAGTTAGGCTTCCCAAAGCCACATATCAATCATCCAAGTCATTTTCTTTATGGTCAAAGCCTCATTCTCCTCAAAACGTCCTTGTGCCAATGCATGATAACCTTTCCACCAAACCCTAGCCCTCCTAGGTGACGTCATGCCTCCAAAGGTGATGTTTTGCCTGTCCTAGGAAAAACATTTGGCATGTGAGGGCTAGGTTATGTTGTCCACAATGTCTTCTAGGTCTCTGAAGGTATGTATCTCTCATCTGGCATGCGGGCCCTTGGCAGCCACCTGTGGGCTTCAAGCCCCATGGAAGCCCAAGCTAGGCTTGTTCCTCCAAAACTACCCACCAACTAGGTACTACAAAGACAAATAAGCACACCCTCCAAGGATCTCAAGTCAAAATATCATGATAAGTAAATCAAGTCAATAAATGAGCCACCTAAGCATGTGCATCAAATATTACCATGTCAAAAAATTAAGTGCTCAAAGACATTATGCAACTTGCCAAGCTTGGATAAAGGAGGGTTGACGAGGTGTCCTATTGGGTAGATCCTGCCCTAGGTCAAGTAGTGTTTCCAAGAGATCCCTCTCTAAGCCATGTAAAGTGGATGAAGTGGTTAAGGGTCAAGACTCAATGGGCATGGGGTTCATGACATACAAGGGGTAGTAGTGTCTCATTCATGGGTGCCTTTGTAGAGGGTGTGTGGCACCTTCGTTTGCAATGCAATTTTTCCAAGCTCATCATTTTGCCATTCTTTGTTTCTTTCAAAATTTAGCGACAATTTTAAGGCCATTGTCCTAGCGTGGTGTCCAGATAATGACAGTGTCACTCACAAATACCTAGTGGAAATGAGAAGGTTGGCTCGTGATGAGACCCTCTTTCTCTCAACCATGCAACTGAGAGCCATTACCTTTGCTTGGTGACCAGATGATGGTAATGTCATACCACTAGATATCCATGATCATGATAGGTTGGCTCGTGATGAGACCTCCTATCCTCCAACTAACCCTTTAATCATTCATAACCATTATTTTTGTGGGTCCCCCTTTTCTTACAAATAAGCGTTTCATTGCTTTCTTGGGGGATTCCTTGGGCGAAGCATCTAGAAGGTTTATATATAGGATTTTATCTTTTATCCAACAACAATCCCTCTGGGCCTTCAACCCCTTCTTCCCATAGAATGAGGGACAACCCCTTCTTGGGTCAATACATCCTAAAATCCCAAAGATAAGGAAATAGGGGGTAATAGTGATGGAATGTGGTAAATATGGTCGAGAACGATATGATGGATCTTCAAGGGAGTTCCTAGTAGCAAACCCATTCCCAAGGAAGACCACTTACTAGGGCACAATGTCAACCACCAAGTTGAAACAGGGAAAAAGGCATAATGTCCAAGCATATGTCATGAAATCTAAAGCAGTCTAAGATACAACATACTCAAATACCTCAAATATTGAAATGACACTTACCATAATACTTGACTTGTACCTCATGGAGAAAGGCCCATTGCCTCTCAGAAGCCAACTGGTGTGGTGGATGCCATCTGAAAATCTACGACCTCTGTGGTGGTGAGAAGGGTCTCCATTTGTGTAAAAGGGTACTACTGGTCATGTAGTCTCTTAGCACTCCATATTTGCAACCTGAGGGCYTCGAGACATAATCTCCTTAGTTATCCCACAAAATGGGGATAACAATCCTCTTTGCCTTGTTTCACCTTGGTGGTTGACATTGTTGTCCTAGTAAGTGGTCACCATTGGGGAAAGGGTTGCTACTGGGGGGCCCCCTATTTTAGCAGCCCTATTTTACCATCAAAACTTGTGCTACAATATTGGGATATTATCTATATGATTAGGATTTGCTTACCCACTAATTTTGCATGGTTAATTGATTAGGATTTGATATAATAGTGTTTGAATGGTTAATTTTGCAGTTATTAATACTTTACATTGTTGATATATATATATATATATATACTTGTGTTGCTGCATTTTTTGGACAACAAGGTTTCTTTCTTGTTCCCTTTTGGTTAAAGGTTTGTCTATCTATCATTTGTCTTGTTCTGGGTAGGTTTAACATTGTCTATCAGGTACACAATACTTTGGCAACCATCCTTCATCAACAAGACTCTTTTCCAATCCTTTTCTCACTTCCAAGCTTGAACTATAGGGGTTTCATTGGTCATCTTCTCACTTTCCATCTCAATCCCCCTAGGGTCACTGAGATTCCACCCTTATGGTGATTTATCATCACTAAAGCGAGGGGAGTGTCTATTTAAGGTGACAATGGGTAGGTACTTTTGTAGTCATCTCACTCTTGTTGATTGGGTCAAGCTTTGCCCAACCTACAATTTGTGCGATAACATGGCATACAAGCATCACACAATGTAGACAATGGTTGATATACATGACATATATGTTAAAAGAATAATTTTTTCTTATGCTACGTACATGAGAAAGTACTAGTTACAAAGGACACAACAATGTATTCAAATATGTATTTATTTAAGCATATGCAACAAGAAGACAATTCTTGTTAGAAACCCAATATCATTTTTCTTTCCAACTATAAAATATATAACTCAAATAAAAAACAATATCCATAAGCATTTTAAATCTTTTCATTTAGAAACTTTACCTCAGTTGAAATAATGCCTTCATTGACTCCAACCAATCCATATTCTAGAGCTTCTGCCACACGCCAAGCTCGTGACATGCTTTCTGTAAATAAATAGGAAGCTAATCCTGCAAAATATTTGAAATAAATAAAAGTGACCAATAGCATACCCATCATTTTAATGCATGAATTAATAACAAAACATATACATATCCATAATACATTACTACTCATTCAGGAAGGGGAGATATGGGGCTATAGATCTTTAAAACAAGTTACCAGGTCCTTAAATTTGAACTTAAGATTAGAAGTGAAAAGGGCTACTTTTAAGGAATGCAAACATTTCAAAAGATTTATGCGACATGATCACAAATGACAATTAATATGATCAGGAGGCCAAAGATCACGTCCCAATAGAATTACCTATCCAATTATCAGTAACATATAAAGCATGCTAGCAACATCTTCTAACATAATAAACTGGATAAATACACATTGAAGAGTATTAATTAACTAGAATGCACCCCGTGGCTTTCAAAATGATTGTTTATTAGGTGGGTCAATAGAAGGGAACTTTGAAACGTGAACCTCTCACTCTGAAATATCTTTCAAATAGTTAGCACAAGTCTGATTGCATCTCATATTATATGAAGATGGATTATCACTCACTTGTTAGCAACCTAGATCAAATATCCTTGAGGTTAGTGTTGGTAGGCTAAATAACAAATTTGGGTAATAAATAACAAAGCATTATCTATGTAGCGAAGGAGGTGTTCCCTTACCTTCAAAGCTAAGTTGTGGGATACACGAACCCATCCCTTGGTGTGTGACCCGGGGTTGGTTCATGAACCTCAAATTGGGTTTGGGATCAGGCATGCACCCCAAAGAACCCGGAGTAGCCATGCTACTTATGTTCTTTAGGGTTCCTCCACAAAAAACAGGGATGTCCCAAAGAAAAAAAGCCAAAAAATCAAAAAAGGTGGGCCCCTCCTCCAAAACCATAAGCCATCACTTCACAAATACTTCCATGAACTCAAAAGCACATAAGCACACTTCATTTTTACCATTTCATTTTCAGATTGAAGGAAGAAACAGTCCAGCAGTGAAGAAGAAAAAAGATTGGGATTTTGGTGTCATTTTTCATGCAGCTAATTCGTGGACAGCTGCCTTTGGCATTCAAATCTTTCATTGTTTTAACTTTTAAGCAATTTTAAGTGTTGAAATTCATTTTCAGATTTTACTTCTTTTTCTGAAATCTTCTTTTAAATTTCTCCATGATGGCTTCATCAAATCCTCTCTATGCACTGGAAATATGTGGAGAGTGTTACCCAACAAGTTCCACTAGGATGGACTTGCAGTTGAGCCGCAAAAGATTGAACAATCACTTGTTCAAATTCAGACTTCAGAAGTCTAGCAGGCCATCATGACCCCACATTCTTTTCTTCTTCTTCTTTATCACGCATTTTCCATACCCCCATGGATAATTGTAATAAGATGAGTTAGCATGATGAACTTGTAAAAGGCGTAGCCCCCTAAGGCTTAATCATGAGTACATTACTCTAGAGTGTTTTTTTTCACTAGTTAATTATATCGTGCTTTCTATTTTAAGCGAGTTATAATTTCTAATTTTTTTCACTCATTACCTGCTATGTTGGAGTGTGTATTGAGGGTTAGGCCTTAGTGTGTGTTGTCTATGTCTAGAGTCTAATGTATATTACCATGCTAATCATCCTCCTAGAGTCTTATGAAAATGCGCTAAGTCCCCCTTAGTTTATTTTTATTTTTTTTTGCAAATAAACATTTCCCGCAAAAATGGGATATTTTAATTGTAATTGATGAATAAGTTAAATAAGTGGTACTAGAAGGCATTATATGCGTTGGGGGTATTCATTTTCTTGCTTAGAAATCCACTTTGTGAGTGAAAATAGTGATTTTTAAATCACTAAAAATTAGTTTCTCTCACAAAAAGGGAATAAAACACATAAAAAAGACAAAACATTAGTAAATGTTATTTTTTGGGAAACATGCTGCAAGTCAACTCACCCTCTCTTGGAGTTCACTTAGCCTTGTTGGCACATGAGAAGTGTTGAAATATTGTGTAACTGCAAAGAATATTCTTATCCCCTTTTGTGGATAAAGATAAAATATATTTATTATTGATTAGATCAATCCCCTTTTGTGGATTGATCATGTCGCGTATTGTAAATGACCAAATCCCCTTTTGCAGATTGGTCAATGTTGAAATAATGTAACTGCAAAGAGCATTCTTATTATTATTGTTATTTTATTATTAGGATTAATCCCCATTGTGGATTAATCATGTTGGTAATTGTATAAGGACCAAATCCCCTTTTGCGGATTGGTCATTGGACAATTATAAAGGGCAGAATAAGAAGTCGGCCCCAGCAGTTATTATTGAAGACCCAGAATTAAATAAAGGTGGGTTTACCCACCCAGAGTGAGAGGTCGGCCTTGCCAGTGAAACCCTCTCACACATGCCAGTCTTGTATAAATAAGAGGCTAGCGCCTCACTTCCAACACACAACTCACTTGCTCAGTTTGAGAGACAAGTTCTGATCTGTTACCGACAAAAGAGAGAGGGAGAAGAGTGGCGCATCTTTTGGAGAGGACTATCTGTATTGGTTTGAGTTATCTCT
>SNQJ01S0016487.1:8550-22607 GCA_010110895.2 Picea sitchensis
GATTCAACCCACGTTTGAGAGGTTATGGCATGATTGCCTCCAAGAGGAGAGTCGTACTGCCACTAGGAGCGAGCCAACCAAATAAGAGCATTCAACATTAGCATCAAGATTCAAGGGAAAGAGGAAAGTCACTTTCTAGAAAGGCTCTCAGAGGAAGTCAAACACCAAAGGTATGTTCAAAGGCAAGAGTATTGATACATCTAAGATTAAATGCTTTAGTTGCAATAAGTTGGGTCATTTTGCTAAAGACTGCTAACATAGCAAGAAAAATCCAAGGAAAGGGAAACATCATGCCTCAACTGTTGAGGATGATGAATCCAAACGAAAACAAAAAAGTCCATCTAATGAAAAAGAAACTAGAAAAGAATATTACTTGGTTTCTGCTTTATCCAGTTCAGTTTTCACGGGGCCGAAAACTTGGTTAGTAGTTAGTGGTGCATCAAAGCACATGACAGGGTACAAGGAGATCCTCTCAGGTTTTAAGACAAAATATTTTGCAGAGCAGGTTGAGCTTGGGGATGACAAATGTTACAAGATAGAGGGAGTAGGCTCTATCTCCTTCAGATTGGAATCTGGGGCTAGACTTCATGTTGATGAAGTATTATATGTTCCAGGGCTCAGGAAGAATCTACTATCAGTTGCAACCCTTGAGGACAAGGGATATTGGGTGGTCTTCAAGGACAAGAAGGCACTACTGTGGGCTAAAGGTAGCCACTTGAGTACAACAGAACATATTGGGACTCGCAGAGGAGGACTGTACGTTGTGACGAGATTGTCAGTTTAGGCATTAACTGATGATGCGACTAGCTCTAGCGAGTTGTGGCATAGAAGACTTGGACATCTTCATTACAAAGCACTTCCATATCTGCAGAATATGGTATGAGCAAGAATCAGAAGCAGTTCAACCAACTTCACCCTCTTCTGAAAATGAAGAGTCAGATGATTAGAGGGAGGAACCTTATGAAGGGCCAAGTGATGAGCCCCTAGAACCTGCTGAAGAGTTGGAAAGAACTCTTGAAGAACCTCCAGCTAAAAGGAAGCCAGGATGGCTTAAAGAAACAGTGCAGGAAGTAGAAAAGATAGCTGCTCCCAAAGGAACTTTCAGGAAAAGTAAGAGGCCTCATAGGTTTGGAGGCTATGTTGCACAGATGAGCAGCATCAATGATGCCAAACCTTCTTCATTTGAAAAAGCAGATAAATTGCAAGTATGGAAGGATGCCATGCTTGAGGAATACATGTCAATTCTAAAGAACAATGTCTGGGACATTGTGTCGAGGCCGAAGGACAAATCAATGGTCTCTTCCAAATGGATCTATAAGATCAAACATGCAGCCGATGGGAGTGTGGAAAAGTACTACGAAAGAAGGAATTGACTACGACGAGCCTTTTGCCTTTGTAGCAAGGTATACTTCCATTCGAGTTATTATTGCTTTAGCTTCAGTTTTTGGTTGGAAGTTATATCAGATGGATGTAAAAACAACATTCTTGAATGGAAAGATTGAACATGAGGTCTTTGTGGAACAACCAGATGGTTTTGTACTGCATAACAAAGACGCTCATGTATGCAAGCTAAGGAAGGCCTTGTATGGTCTTAAGCAGGCTCCCAGAGTTTGGTATGACAGGGATTGATGGCTTTCTTAAAAGCCCGGGCTTTCAGAAAAGTGATGCCGATGCGAACCTGTACTTCAAGGTAAGAAGTAACCAACCTGTTATACTAATCTTGTATGTTGATGATCTCTTTCTGACAGGAGATGAAGGGCTAATAGCCTGGTGTAAGAGGGAGCTAATCTCAGAATTCGAGATGAAAGACTTAGGCTTGATGCATTACTTGCTAGGATTGGAAGTGTGGCAAAGAGAGGGCAAGATATTTCTGGCACAAGGAAAATACACAGTGGATGTGTTAAAGAGGTTTGGTATGATGGATTGTAAATCCATGTCTACTCCGATGATTACCAACTTGAGGACACTGCATGATTTTGATACAAGTTCAGATTTGGTGGATCCCACCATGTATAGGCAACTGATTGGATCATTGATGTATATGATCCATTCTAGGCATGCCATGATTCACTAGTAGCAGGGCACCAAGGGATAGTCAAGACATATAGACAGGTACGGGAGAGGTTTGCTTGGAAGGGTTTAAAAGAAGTTGTGATGAACCACATCAAGGAGTGCAACACTTGCCAGGCCAACAAAGATGAACACACTCACCCAACATGACTACTACAACCACTTCCCTTCCGGAGCATAAGTGGGAGAGCATATCCATGGATATCATCACAAGGCCGCCCAAGGTACAGGGCAAGGACTGCATTTTTGTAGTGGTGGACAGGTTGACGAAGTTTGCACACTTTTTTGCCATTGCCACAGATTTCAGTGCAACACAGGTTGCAGAGCTTTTCTTCAGGGATTTTTTCAGATTGCATGGATTGCCCAAGACCATAGTGAGTGACCGAGATAGCAGGTTCATGAGCACCTTTTGGCAGGAGCTCTTCAGACTGGTAGGTACGACCTTGACACCTAGTACCAGTTATCACCCACATACGGATGGTCAGACAGAGATAGTCAACAAATGGGTTGAAGGCTACCTCAGAAACTATGTGGCAGGACAACAAAAGGCATGGGTCAAGTGGTTTCACATGGGGGAATACTGTTACAACACCACTCACCATATGTCCATCGGTATGCCTCCATTCAGGGCCTTATACAATTATGACCCTCTCTCCTTTGTAGAGATTGCTTTCGGTGACAACATGGCTCCCATGGTTTAGGACTGGATTTAACAGAGTCAGGACATCCTCAGGGAATTGAAGGATCACCTACAGAGGGCACAAAATCAACAGAAGGTACAGGCAGACAAACACAGAGTTGAGCGAACCTTTGAGGTCAGAGACTTGGTTTATTTGAGGCTCTAGACGTACCAACAAGCATCAATCAAGAGAAGTGGTGCAAAAAAACTTCAGCCCCGTTTCTTTGGCCCATACAGAGTCAACAGGAGGGTAGGGGCAGTAGCTTATGAGTTGGATCTACCCCAGGGCAGCAAAATACATAGTCTTTCATGTTTCGTGTTTGACGAGGGCCATCCGCAAGCACATCACTCCCATCGAGGAATTGCCAGCCATGGATGAAGAAGGACAGTTGGTACTGATACCAGAGGAGATATTGGAAGTCAGGGAGAGGAAGCTAAGAAAAAGGAGCATCAAATAATATTTGGTTAAGTGGAAGAACCTACTGGTGGAGGATGCCACGTGGGAAGGAGAGTAGTTGATTCAGGAGACAGGTTCAGAATTGCTTGTGGGCAAGCAATTTCTAGCAGGGGAGACTGTAATGTCCCCCACCTCTTGATGAAGAGGGTTGGAGAGACTTCGTGGTCTAGCTTTCCCCACTAGACTATAGTCTCAGGTGTATTGGGGACAAAGTCAACCAGGAATCGTAATATTCTAAAGTTAAGTTGACTTTGTGGAAAAAGGGTAACTCAATGAAGACATAGAAAGGATGAGTTAGGTTAAGAGTTAACCCTAAGGGTAAAACTAACTCAATGGAGGAATAGATTGGAGCTATAAAGGAAAGGGCAGGGCGCACTCCTTATTCATTCTGGATTATTATCATTTTTGCATTGGAGCTCTTGAGCACAATTAGTTTTGAGGGTTTTGAGTCTAAAACCCTAGAGATCAACTTGGTGGTGAAAGATCCCACCTTCCTTGATCCAGGCTTGGTCCCGGAGGTGAAATAATCATCCCACACCATTCTACAGTGTTGCAATTTGGTTCTACAAGCACTCACCAGGTTAGGGGGCAACCTAGGAGGGTTTCCAGCTAGGGGGCACACCATCTTGGAGGTTCTAGTTCGATCTGGAGGAAGCATGAGGCATTTGGGAAATCTAGCACCTGGGTTCTCTTCGGAGGGTCCCTGGCATGATTCTTGGTTTATTCCGGAGGATTTTATCCTTGCAATTTATTTCTGTGAGCTTGGCATGCATCAGGTAGGAAGAGGATGTTTTGCAGAAAGGTATTTTCAGTGTTTGGAGGGTCAAATCTTCATAGATTGGTTTGAGACTTCAGTATCATGGTAACTGTGGCCCGATCTATGATCTGACAGAGTTTGGTAGCATTTGGAGGTGTCTAGAGGGGAAAATGTACCCTCTTGACTTTATCAAACTAGGGAGGGCGCAATGCATCTTAGGGATTAGCCATTTGGAGGAGCAACATCACTCAAATCAACTTGAGATTGATTTCTGGGGTTTCTAGCAGCTCGATCTACATTTTGAGTGAGTTTTGGAGGTTTTGGAGGTCAGGAGAGGGTGGGCTGAAATATTGAGGGTTTGGCAGCATCCAAAGCAGGGCACAACTCATCCAGTTAGGGAGGTTTGGCAGTGTATTGATCAGGGTCTTCTATCTTCAGTTAGATCTACTTGCTGGTGGCCTTTGGAGGCTCGAATCTCTTCTCTTACAGCCTTTGAGAGGCATTCATCTTGTATTGTTCTTCTTATTGTATCGGCTAGAAGCCCATTTTGCTATTATTTAGGATTTCTCCCAGATCTGCAGTTCTCTTGTATATGGGAACCTCTTACTATCTAAATAAAGGTTAGATCTGACATTTTGATTCTCTACTGGTGTTCTTATATCTTTGTATTGCTTATGATTGCATGCTTCATATCTATTGGTCTATCACATTGAATAATCCATGCACATCTTACAGATATACCTACAAACACATGAACAACATAACAACAATAAACAATTAGTGTTCTAAGAATTTTTTTTTTTGGCTTAGGAACATTACATCATCCGACCATCTCCTCTTTTACATGCGGGCATAGGTCCACCTACAACCGGTCCAAAGGATGGGATGGCAGATTCCTTTGCTAGGGAAGACACCACTATTAAGGTTATCGCATGGATTCCAAACTCAGATACACACGACTTCGAAGATGGGAGCAACAATAGGATTATTCAGGGTTTAATTACGAGATTAGAACTCCTGGAATCCTCAAACCTGGCATTACAGACAATGGTTGGTGACCTCACGAACAGGGTAGCCACAATTGAATCGGAGAACTAAAGAAACAACTAAATGAAAACAAGGTGCAAGACACCCTCCACCACCCCCCGAGTGACACCTTACACCCATAAATTTTTGATCTTAAAAACAATCAGGAGGAGATCGGATGTCAATAGGCCGCCTTTAAACAAGAAACGAAAACTCATATCAACTCATGGGCACAGGTAGTTAGAGGAAGGGTTAAGGACACCCCCCCTCTGGTAACAATCGAGAAGGTGGTACAAGTTAAACTCATGGAGGAACGTACTAGGTGAGCACGAGAATTGAACTTCAAAGTGAGAGGGCTCCCTCCACCTCTTCCATCCTCAGACCCCATGGTGGTTGGGACCTTATTTCTTATAGATAATTTGGATCTCTTCGATGTGACCCTTGATAGAGCTTGGCTTGGGTTTGACTCCACTCTCTCTCTCTGATTCAGGTTTGCGACTGATCGACTCTGGGCCCTTAGAGCTAAGTGGAAGTTGTTCTTTCTTCCCAGTAAGATCTTCCTTGATGAAGATCTCACCAGAAGCGGAGCTCAAACACTCTAGAGAGTTGGTTAAAGCAACACGTAAGGCAGGGAAATGGGTAGTCATCAGGAACCTCCAAGCAGTCATTCGAGACTCTTTCTGACCCGAGTAGGAACCCCAATTTGGGGCTTCCAAATGACGGGCTTGTTGTGAGAGGTGACAGGGGGCAAGCATTTCCATCAGTTGTTGGATTGGCAATGGGTCCTTTTGGTCGTCGTCGGGTTTATTGTACGATGCTCTTAGGTCATCGAACATCCTATTCATCATCAAGACAAATGAGAGCCCTGTACGGCCTATCCCAAACATCACAGGATATCAGCGGTTCTCAGCCTGTACACAGGAGATGAGGAGCTCGTGTGGTGTCAGAGGTTCATGTGGAGTTGCTTGTTTCGCTAAGGACTCCTCTGGAGCAGGATATCTTTAGTGGTCGTGGATGAGTTTGCTAGGTTTATGTGGGTTCGGGTTAGAGGTGTTTCCCCTCTTCCTAGGGACATTTACATTACAGTTTGTTACTTCTCTCCAACTTCTTCATTGTATGCTATTCATAATGGGCTCGATGGGGCTATTCATAATGGGCTCGATGGGGACCCCTTCATAGATCTGTATGCTGACATCACCTAGTACTCAATGGTTGGAGAGGTTATCCTTCTAAGTGACTTCAACTCCTGCACTAGAGCCCTCCAGATTTCTCTCCAGTACTGGTTAGAAGATATGTTTTGCATCTAGGAGATAGATCTAGAGTCAGTAGGGCTTCATCGAATGTCCAATGATGTGTTGGGGCCTTTCACAGCCTATGGTCGACACCTTTTGTAGCTAGGGGAATCTCATGAGTTGTTGATTTTGAATGGGCTCCCATGTTTTCTCGCTTTTTCACGTGTCGACCTCATGGCGGAGGTGCGAGTGTCGTTGATTATGACCTCTCTAGCTAGAACTTACTCCTCTTTATTCGTCACTTCCCTGCTTATCCCATCCCCCTCGCGGACCATGCTCTTCTTTCCTTCTCTCTCAGGGTTGACACCCTCCCTCTTGACACACCATCACCCCGCTCCAAGCGTCCACCTTGCACTACCTTCCGATTCGATGTAGGGGACCCGAACACCTTTTCTACTCACCTCCGCCAGATGCTCCTCTCTAAGACCCAATTCTCCTTACTTGATTCTACATCTTACCAAATACACCTGCCTCTCATCCACCATTTGGGAAGCAACCCTCAAATCCTACCCTCACTCCACCCGAGCCACTTCCGCCTCCCAAAAAATCAACTCCTGCCCTATGAACCAATGTTATGACGTGGAATGCAAGGCTCTCCACCGCCAACTTCGACATGCATTCACCCATGTTCACCCCTCCTACCCCAACCTGAGAGCTTCCTATCATTGTCTCCTCCGTCGCAAGAAACACCTCTTTGTTTCTCAAAGGAGATAGGACTTATGTACTTCCTTTACTCACTCCTAAAACACTTATGGCGCACCATCCTCCCCCACCACTCTTCCCTCCCATCTGACCTCAACCTTGGATCCCTATTCTCTCACATATCCACTCTCTATGATATTCTTGAGCAGCCCTAGATTCAAGTTACCTCTCCACCTTCTTCATGCTTCCTATTTTTAGATAGTGACATCAGAGAGGCCATTTTGGTGATGAGCAACGACAAATCAACAGATGAGGAGGGTTTCTAGGTAGAGCTTTGGTTTCACGCTTGGATGATCTCTTCAACCATGTGGTTTGTACATTTTTTCCATCGGCATGGTCACATTACATCATTTTCCCGATACACAAATCAGGCCCCAGTTCAAATGCCAAGAACTACAGGATGATCATGGTGGGCCACACGTTCTCGAAGCTCTATGCCACGATTCTCCATATGAAGCTCTCTAAGGAGTTTGAAAAGAGATCCCTCAGATCTAGGGGACAAGCAGGATTCCAACTTGCTCATCAGACCATTGATCGCATCTTTACCCTCCGGGCCATCATTGAGGAGGCACCGCATCGTTCTTCAAATTTAATGTTGCCTTTTAGCTTTTCAGGAAGATTTTGACTATGTTTTGGGATAAGCCTTGTTCCAGAGGGTCAGAGACATTGGCATTTCCTAGACCCTATTGAGTGTGATCATGCGCCTATACGAGTCAGTCCTTGGTCGTCTCCGCACAGTTCACGGGATGTTTGATTTCATCAGGAGTACCATTGGGGTTAAACAGGGTTGCCCCCTACCCCCATCTTGTTTGGGATTTACATTGATGAGTTGGAGGCCTTTCTTCATGAGCATATCCAGGACAACGATGGGTACCTCTTGGTTCACTATGTAAATATCCAGAATACTTGCAATATAAAAATATCCATAAGGACAATAAATAATATATTGAATAATAAATGTATAAGAATGAATGAGATAGATAAGATGTTTACAATGAGAATGAGGGTCTGCAGATAATACCCACGCAGGGGTGCCCTTTCATTGATAGACATGCCTTTTGAATAAAACATGTCTTTTCATTTACGATGTATTAATTATTATTATTTAATGATTATTTATTTATATTTGTATATTCTATATATATTTATGTTTGTTACAATCTAGGTATTTAATGTGTCCATCAACGTGCCTAGGACACTTAGGCCCATGCTGAGACACCTACCGAGCTACAAAACTAACATTACCTAGTGTTGGCTTTGCCATAATAGGATCCCCTCAAGTCTTATGATAAGGGTTGTGGCTTGTCAGGGATAACTAGGCTCTTAATCAATATGAAAAGACTAGAGTTAAAACTTAGAAAGGACAAAAGATTATAATCCTCACACCAATTAGTTTCTAGTGAACACTGAACTTATTTCAAATGTGTATGATATTGCAATGTCCCTTTTCAAGTAGGAGCTCCAGAGAGGAGGGCTTAGTAGTCTAAATATCCCCTTTTAGACTATAGCCAGGAGGAAATAGGGGGAAACATGTTCATTTGATGTCATTTCACTAGGGAAGGTTATATTTCGAAAGTGACATTAAGTGAAAAGTGGGAAAAGCGCAATTAAAGTAATTTAAGCTAAAAATAGAGGGCGCTTAAGTGAGAGGAGCTAAATATAGAGGTCAACGAAGAATTAGGCTTTGAGAGGGTATATGAAGATAATAGTGACCTAATCCCTCATTATACCAGTTTATGATTTGACATTTGAGCTCTGAGGAGAAAACATAGGTTCAGGTGAATCAATGGAGATTGTGGATTCTAGGAGGAAGACACTAATTGGTTGATTTCGGTGTTGAGAGACACAAACTAGTCATCGGAAAGATCACTCAGGTCTTTCATCGATTTGCAACAACAAATTTACAGGTTCAGACAGCTAGGGTGCACTACTTCAGGGGGGAGGGTGTGAGAGCTAGAAGACTTAGGGGTTTAGCCTGTCTCGACCAGGGAGAATCCAAAGATTTCCTTCCGTCTCAGTTGAGAGGAAGGCATGGCACATCTTTTGAGATATTACTCGCCAGATTCCGATGGAGGAATCATCTAGGGCGCACTAGTTAGCTATTGAGGGCGCAACACTTGGGGAGGCACATTCAGGGTTCCAAAGAGATCACTAGACTAGATCCGGGGAAACCCTTTCGACCCAGTTTAGAGGAGGCCAGGGTGCTTAGATTGAGACAATTACAACAAGATTCAGACGGTGGAATCACTAGGGCGCAACAATTGAGTTGAGGAGGGGCGCAACCCCTCAGGGGATCTCATCTGGGGTCTGTACAGATCAACAAAGGGCCGATCTTCAGGAAGATAGTTACTAAGAGGGTGTTTGAGGTCAGGGCGTACAGTTTGAGACAAATTTCAGGGTTATCCGAGGAGTTTAGCCACCAGGGCGAACATTCCAGTCTTGCAGCAGTTGCCGTGTGAGTTGCCGTAGCATGCAGCGGTTCATCTTGCTCATCCATTGATCCAGCATCATCCTTCATTCCGGGTATTTTGATTTAGCGTTGTTGTGTGTATTCCAGCTAAGATCTATCTAGTCTTGATCTAGCTGAGAGATTCATTTATTTCTCCGCATGCGGTATTGTACCTTCAGTCATATTTCATAATATACTTGGTCGCAGTTGTTGTGTGTTCTATATCTATTGCATGTTTGATTATATACTGTTAAACACAAGAAACACATTTAGAAATTAGAACCATTGAAACACAAAGCAAAACCTTTAACCGCATCCAGAATCCCAAAGAGTATCTGTTTCGGCAGCTAATAGTCGGCAGTTGAGGCATATATTCCGATCCGCGGATTTAGGGATATTACAGATATTTTGTATCTCACATACGTCATTGTAAATATATTATAGGTGACTTGGTCGAAAATGACCACCCATCAAACACTCCCCATACTTCCATCTAACTCTAAACCTATCTCCACCTACCACAATTTGTACTCTTATATGTATGTGATAGAATATATAGTGTACACTGTACAACATATGTATAGTTGTGACAGTCTCTTTTTGTACTCGCATTCTTCCTTTCTCTTATGTGTGAATATTGTATTGATGTCTAACTGTGTACATATTGGTTGGTATCAGATACTACGATTAGAATTTTTTGGAGTTTTGCAATTCTGGCTTACTTTGTGTTTGTCCTACCTAGAATTCTCCTCAAACTCTCATTTGCAAGCTGCTTCCTCAGGTTTGTCCTACTTGGCATTTTCCATCCTCCTCAAACGTTTATTTGCATGCTGCTTCTTTTGTGTTTCTCGGATCTCCTACTTGGAATTCCTCTTGAACTCTCACCATGGATTTGTTTGGCACACAACTGCTACTACTGCAAATTTTTTTGGTCGAATTCCTATGATGGATCAAGTTTGTAATAGATGTGGATTGAACCACAATTTCTACCAGTAGTACGACAATTTTCCCTATCAGTTCTGCAAAAACCCTTGTTTTAATTGTGCATCATGGCTTCCTGCAGTCCAAAAACTTAGAAAGCTTCGAGGACTCCAATATCATTCAGCTCTTGGTACAGTAGATGCAGGAAAAACACCAACAAAATCAGACCCGGTTAGAGCTACTTGCTGTACACAGAGAACAACAAAACAAGTTCCAAGCTAAGATGATGCAAGACTTGCTGACTATGTTCTAGCAGCAGATGGCCACACAACAATAGATTCTACAACACAATAAACTGTCTCCATTGTCTCCACCACACACTACCATTTGCTATTCCTGTTGCCTAGCAATCCTTCAAGCTGGACACAAAGATCTCTTTGACCGAGATCCTGTAATGGGGATACATTGGTTTCATGGCTTCTCAGTTTTGAGGCTTACTTCAAGACCCAAGCCAATTTGACAAATGTTTAGAAGGTCTCAGTGTCTAAATTACATATGGAGAAGCAGGTCTTCACTTGGTGCCAGGGACAGACCCAGACCCTAATAGAATGCTGATTTATGTTACTGCTTCACGACAGATTCCAATGCAGGCTCAAAGGGTTGAGTTGGATCATGGATGTGGCACACTTGGGCCAACTCTTGGAATCCTAGGGAGGGGTGCCTTGCACCATGAACATAGTCTTTCCTAAAGATTCCTTGACCCCTTCTGCTCAATCCACACAATCTCAACAGGGTGAAGGGGGCCCAGGCATAGAGCTGTCTGGGCTGGGAGGGAGAGGAGAGTGTCTCCATAGTTGGCCTTGCAACCCTCTTGATGGCCAGTAAATGACAAATTCCAGGTTCTCAAGCTGCCGATTTCCAAGAAACAGCTGAAAATGATGGCTGGGATGCTGTTGTACCTGACATGGAGCTGACAAATGATCACTGGGGGCCCTCTAAAAATGACAAGGATGATCCTCTGGACCTATACTGTATGCAGGGTTGATTGCAACAACGACTTAAATTGATTTCTTTAATGTTTGATGTTATGCTTTTATGTGCCTCAATGGCATTCTTTTTGGGGACACTCAACCTATATGTTGTATGGTCAAGTGGCAATTTATTTATGTTAGATGTTCTAGGGCAATTTTTCTAGCATTTATTGTTTTTAAGCCAATGATACTCTTACTTGTGGTGGCCATCCATATGGCCATTTTTTTGTAAAAATGCCTCGTATGTATATATTTTTCACATATTTATCATCAAGGGCATCCTTTTCTCAGAAAAAAACAAGCAGTGCATGAGATTGAATGAGTTGGGAGTGATATTTTTTGAAGTTGTATTCGGTAGTTGTTATGTAAAGGGTATAATTTTGTATTTAAGTTCCTTTTGGTACCATGGTCCACAGTCAACTTCATGGTTATCATAGTCATTCATTTTCTGCTGGCAATTCTTCTTGCATATCATCATTATCAATTTTATTTCCAGAGCCTTCTATCAGTTAATATTTGTTTGTCTTATGTGTTATTTAATAGAGTGAAGGACCAAGGAAGTTGATTCCACTCGGCACAATTCCATTGGCTACGATTGAGAAGTTTAGCAAACAGGTTAGTGTAGTTAATCTATTTTGTTTTAGCATTATGTTGGTTGTGCATATAGTGTCTTCTGCTTTCATCATGCATTTATCGATTATTCTAATCAAGGAGGGTTATTGAGTTGCCTGGGAATTATGGTACAAAGCTTTATAATATATTTCACATATACATATATCTGTGTGTGTACATATATAAGAGAGTACATGTATACATATGGTTAGATTCCTATTCATGTGTGTAGACACGTATATGATCATATATGCATACACATCGACACACAAACATACATTAGAGTCAATGTTCATCTAAGTATTTGGTATGTGAGAATGCATGTATTAAGTTTGGATAGACCCCACAAATTTCATGAGGTGTCAGGGTATGTCTGGGGTATACCCTGACATAAGGCACCCTTCACCGATTATAGAAAAATATATTATACAGAAATTTGAAAATTTTAAGAACATTATATTTTTTTTAATCAATGGTTACTAATATTTTTTATTAATGTTTGTTATCACTCGAAATGGTCCCTTGCGGAATTAGTCCTAAGGGGGTTGAATGATCAGCAAGTGAAAAGTTGCCTCTGTGACTGACACACAGTGCCTCTCGCTTCTGAGGTATTGCTTTTCTAACTCAAGGGGGGTATCTCTATGAAAATTTGTATCTTTAAATTCTGATTTGTTATAAGGGACGGTGTCTTAGTCAACTTGGGTGATGGACAAAAGAATTGAGGAAAAATAAGAGGAATATCTGTAAGGAAATCACAAGATGACACATTCCCATTCATCAAACATTCATCGTAAACCAAAGATGGGATAATTTCTGTCTTCATTCATTCAGAGTTGCTTAGCCGAGTACAAGGTCCGATAAAATTCAGATCATCAATACTTCTAACCAAAAGACCTATGGGGGAATACAATCATGCTCCAAGCTCCTTATACCGCACAACTCTTGGAGATAAGAAGGAAATCTACAGGAGAGGAGTGCTAAGGATTTGCTCCATGAGAAAATTCTGAACACTGCCTTGAGTATTGGACATGAAAATAAGAAGAGAGATGAGTAACAGAAAGGAGAAAACCCAAGAAACTGATGCTGTATGTCTTGTCTGGAACCCCTTGTACAATGAAGGGCTCTCCCACTCAAGGCTGAACTGAGATCTTTTCCATGAATAACCCATGACATACAATCTCTCTCCACTTCCTCTGCTAAATAAGGCACATAAGGTCTCCTCATTTGGAGTGCTCCATAGGCTAAGCACAGGATCAAACATTAAACCCTCTCTAGTGGTGCCCCATATCACTTGCAAATCTCACCATAAATGAGCTCTGAAATCTCCTGTAGATGGAATATTGAAATGGTGATACAACAGGCACAAAGCTCCTAGTTGCTTGGATATGCATGCAGAAAAAGGGACAAAAGCATGGGCAAAGATAGACAAGGTGAGTGTCCTCACTGCTTTATGAATATAGACCCAAAAAATAAACATATAAGCAGTGACAAAACAGGCGTAAATCAGGGCTAGATGGGTGCTATCCTTACTGAGAATAGATTAAGGAAAAATGCTAGAAATAGCACCCATGACAGTGCCCTCATCTGCTGGTCATGGAAAAAATCTGAGTGGAACTCAAGTCAGTTGGCAATCTCATCACTGAAATCAATGCCCAATCATCACAGAGATGCTCTAGAAAGCCACGTCTTAGTGACTCATCATCCATGCAGGGATGAGACTCCAAAAAAAGCACTGGTCCATAACAGAGTTTGGAATATTTCTTGAAATATCACAACACGAAGATACCTCAAAACCATGCAAACATAGAGCACTTAACATGCTTGTTACCACCTGGATCTGCCCACAAGATAAGTCGTATCGTCCAAACTACAAACCCTAGCGGAACTCTTGGAAGTTCTACCTGTTGATTTTTCAATTTATTAGGTTAAGCATGAAGTTTATTCCATTTTATCATTTAACCATAACCATAAATGCTGCAGCAACCAAGATCACAAGAAGAAGCACCATGCACAAGAACACAAAATGTATCCTGGGAAACCCTTCTCAACAAGGGAAGAAAA